>JAXQQM020070358.1:0-112791 GCA_034641835.2 Pinus albicaulis | reverse complement strand
CTTAAAAGCCATCTCATGGCCATTTCAAGTGGAAAATGCCTTTGGATGACAATCCAAGGCTCTGTAAGCAAAGAAGAAAGGGATCTAGGGTTTTGTATCAATGATTGATCAGTGCCTCATAAGCATTGATCCTTTTTAAAAACCCTCCAACACAGCAAAAGGGAGGAGTTATTTCATTTGATAAATCAAACTGACACCTTTGGCCTACCCTTTATTTGTAAAAAAAATCAGCAGTTATTACACAAAAGAAGATATTTTAAGCTATTAGGCAGTTATTGTAAAAGACAGAAATAGGCGCAAAGTCAAACTTTTCACCTATCTTTACTTAGAAGTTAAGACAGAGTTATTGGCATAGAGAAGTAGTTGAACATCTTCCTACCTTGTGCCTTGCATGGTTTTCAAGGTTAGGAATGCATTTACTCTATAGTTAATGACTCTCAAACCTTAAAAAGAGTTCCACCTCCTCATTCTTCTATAAATACTCTATGAAGAGCTCTTTGTTAGGGGTTGGTTGCTGGCATTCGAACTCTTTGAAGTTGTACATAGTCTGGCTGAAGATTAAAGAAGAAATTGAAGTATTGGAAGATTGATGATGTTTTGATATGTTTTGTTAATGAGAAGGCTCTATCATTGGATCCCTGAGCATGGCTATTGGTGATGTATTCTAATCTGTTAATGTTTTTCCTGTTTTCCATTCTGTTCGATTATGCTTTGCTTGCAGTAGAGTAAAAAGCTTAGGCTAAGAAATGTCTCCTAGAAGCACCTTAGACCTGTTTACTCTTCACTACCTTTATGTTTTCATCTGCTGAAGGTTTTATTGAGTAGTTTGACTGCTTTCAACACTTAAGATTTTTTATTTCAGAAATATTTCAAACAGTTGGTCTCAAGAATGATTTATGGTTTTCCCTGCTTACTTGTTGCCACTTGAAAACTGTTTCTGAAGTCTCCCTTTAAAGTACCATTGTTTATAGTCTGCCAGAGAGGTCTGTTTTGATTGTACCCTCTGTTCTTGCTGAGATAATTGTTTTGAAGGTCTTTATAATTGCAGTCTTAGATGTTTAGGAGTTCCCTCTTCTATGAATGCGGTTATTTGTGAATATTTTATGTTTTCTTATCCTTTAAAGTGAAATATTTAGATGAAATAGAGCGTTCCTCGACTCCTAGAATTCATTTGAAAAGTTTGTCTTGAAATTGTTATTTACTGAAGTGTGGTTTCTAGAATTTATGGTTAGCCCTGTCTATGAAATGCCTCTTCATGTTCAAATTGTTAGCTCCCTGTAATTTTCAATATTGGAAAAGTCAAACTACAGAGAGAACACTATTTCAACCACTTTAGAATTCTAGGATCTAGCCCTCCTGAATTTGGAGAGGGATCTCTCCAATAAGTGCAAAGATTGATTTATATTTAAAGGTTTTGGGTAATGATATTAGGCTAGTTATGAAGACCAGGGGTTTCGTTTTTTTTTGGATGGTTGAGCATGATTATTATTTGAGTGGAAAGTCCTAAATGAAAGAGTTTCAAAGGTGTTAAGTTGCAAGAAATCAGAACAAGCTTTGTCTAAAAAGATGGATATAACGCTGGTTTTTAGTCCATTGGGCTATGGAGTCATAATAAGGCTTTTAATTGTGAAACAATTCAAGAGTTATCCAAGGGGAAAGTCATCTATATCACAAGATCATTGAGATTAAATGACGGAATGGAAAAAATAAAGTGTTGGAGGGGTGGAAACTGATAATAATTTCAACAAGGATTTATAGTCAGTCCAAACAAGAAAAAGCCTTTAAGCAACCGTTTAAAACCAACCAAAGGGCAGGGCTCACCATAAAACTATTTGGACAAGCTCGTATTAAATATAACTCAAGAGACAAACAATCTAGTAATCCGCATAATTAGCTTTAGAAGGGATAAAAACACATAAGAGAAACAAAATGCAACTTAAAATCTTATAAGATACTTTTAAATCTAGTCTGCTTTCATCATACACTTAGGGAAACTTTCAGAATCTACCTTTGGAGAAAGAAGCTAGAAAACAGGGCACACCATCACTTTTCTAGTCTACCTTTAATAAGAAAATAATGAAAATAACATTCAAGAACAATGTTTAAAGAAAACAGTAGGACGAGGGAACACCAGCATTCCTAATTGCTTAAACTATATTAAATCATTCTTAAATAAAAAAATTGGAGGAAAACATTGAGATAAAGCTTATCAGTCAGAGAAGGGTACTGTAAATAGTAGGTCCTAACTCTATGCTTGCTGTTCTTTATCAGAGAATAATGGACAATATGGCATACATGAAAGGAAAAAAATAACAAAGAAAGAAGCACTTCACCAGTGATATAGACCAGGATCCCAAGAAATAGCTTGTATATTGAAGTCAAACCAGTTACATCTTCAAGTACAATGTTTCAGTTCATCTATCATCTTCACTTCTCAGCCTAACTTATTAGATCACAAACAGAGCTTCAGGATCCTTTGGACACTATTTACAAGTAGAAGTTTCAAGCACAAGTATATTTCAAAGTTCAACAACCAACATTGTTTCATCTCCTACAGAAGTATTTATAGAGGAAATGAGGAGGTGGGATGGGATAAAGATCTCATAGGTTCAATTAATACAGATTAATACTTCTCGGCCTTTGAGGGGCTCGATGGAGAAGTTTACAGATATTTCTTTTGTATTAATTGTTATACATTAAGATTTAAGCTCGGTGAGGAGCTTTTGTTGACTTTTAAGGCTCTGTGTCCTGTTGTAATAACTCAGCTGATATTTTTTGCAATAAATCCCTTGGCCGAATTAACTGTTGGACTGCATTGAGGAAAATATTTGATGTTCTAATAATAACTCAGCCCCTGTTGAATGCTTTGAGGCTACAGGTGGCAATCTGGTAGCTGAGAGGAATCAATTAGCCTTTGATGTGGCAGTGGAGGCTCTCTGTCTGATAGATATTATTTATTTTCCTTTAACTGTGTTTAATTTAGTGGATTAGGCTTTTGATTTTCGATCTTAGCCGTAATCCACCCAATCTGTGTAATTAATCTTTAATTATTCAGTTCTGCTGTGGTTAGGTCTTCAACACTGATACTCTTTGATTTGTTTCAAATTCTCTGTGTCTTGTTGATGTGCAGGTATACAAAGGGTCCATATGGCATCAATGCTGATGATGCATTGACGAAACATGAAGTTGAACCTTGTGGAATGATTTTTCTTTATGCACAAAGGCATGGGGGATCGTCATCCCCGACCTTTGGTTTTCCTTTGATATAATGCAAAAACTATGTAAAACCTGCAAAATATATAAAAACGTTATAAAATCCTGCGTATTTGGTAAAAATGCTTCAGAGGCTGTGGTTAGGAGCATGGCCGTTGGATGAATGCATCCAACGGTGGAGATCGTGCGTAGAAGGTCAAAGAGGAAAGCGGTGAAGAATTAAGTCAGAACCATTGATCCATGTCGAATCAACGGTCAAGATTGGTTGTGGACATACAAAGCGAATGAGTCACTTTATAATAACATAAACGCAAATGTGAAGAAATTACAAAGTAAAAAGGGTTTAAAAACTTTGGCGGAAGAAATCTGAGTTAAAATGGAAATTGGGGTTTCCGAACGATCGTAGACCGTCAGATCATATTGGACGCCGAGATCAACGATAGAGATTGCTCGTTGAAATCCTTTGGTGAAGGTGGAGGGCGATAGTGTATGGCAAGATTAGATCTAAACCATTGATCTGCAGAGATCAACGGCGGGGAGCGCATGCGATACACCATAATGCAAATGGGGAAAGCAGTTTCGAGAGGGAAAATCAGCAGTATCGCGCGACAAAAAATGAGAAAGGTGATTTCACCTTTTTGAACGTGATATGCATTAGAAGGAGACACGTGGAAATAAAATATCGCCCACATCGCGTAGCCCTCTGAGAATTAACGTTCGTGCTTGAATCTGCGCGACAATGCGTGCTGGCCGTTGGATCTGAGGTATTAGATCGGACGACTGAGAGAACAACGCGATATCAATAAGGTGCACGAGTGGTAGCAGGTGGGTGATTTTAATCTGAGCCGTTAGATCTAAGATTGGACGGCTAATATCAAATCTGGAGGAAAGCAGGACCCACAGGGGTCAGGCCTATCGGGGTTAATATGGGTCGTGAAATGTAAGGATCAATGGTGGAGATTGCATCTGGGGCTAAATGGAATATATATGCAAGGCGGAGAAAAATTCAATATGGGTCGTTGATCTGCAGAGATCAACGGCTGAGATTTGCTTAAAAAGAATTATAAAGCGGGTCCGCATGTTTTTTAACCAAGGTCGGGATGGAAGATCTGGACCGTTGGATGTTGACACGTGGAAAACCCAGATGCAATCGGGGCTTTGTGATCGGTGGGGGGAAAAAATAAATGGTGCTGATGAGATTGGATTTGGGCCATCGATCTGCAGATCAGATTGATGGTGGAGGGTGAATCGGAGGATTTCTCAGCGGGGAAATTGGCTTTGTGATGGAGTGATAAGGGCCGTTAGTTCTGGGAAGGTGGGGAAGAGATCAACGGCGGAGAACTCATCGGGAGATCAGCAATTAGGGAGGAGGAATAAGATATTTGAACGCGCCCTTTGAAATCTCTCGATGCGAGATTGCACGATCCGTCTGATCATTTTAGATCAACGGTGGAGATTGTATGAAATCATGCACCGTCGGGACCCTTTGTAATATATAAAAATTGGAATTTTAATGAATAACAAAGGATTTTTGCTTTGGGGAAGGGTTCATTTATGTGGTTTGGCGCCCGATTGCGGGGCCTGTGGATATATGAAGAAGAAGGGGACCAAGGTTAAAACACATAAAGAGCTAATCAGAATCGGGATAAAGGAGACGGGATTTTCAATCTACCCATTTGAAGTTCTCCAATGCGAGATGGCACAGATTGTCGATCGAGAAAATATCAACGGTCTTTATCATTTAATAACATTTCACCGGCGGGTTTAATGTAAAACATAGGAAAAATGGGTTTTTATGTTTTACAAAGGGAAAATCAAATCGGGGGTGGTTCATACAACGCTTTTAACACCCGATTGTGGGCCTAAGGTTATGTGAATAAAACAAAGGAATGGGGCTCATATATAAAGGAGCTGATCACATCGGAGGTTTTATAAAAGCCAAAGACTTGCGCGCTCCGATTTGTTCCGATGCGATAAGCGCTCGGGACCATTAGCACTCGGTTCTAGTGCTAGGGCATATGGTGGGGAAGTGGTTGGGACTTAGCCTAAAGGGGCTTAAGTCCATAGTGAAAATACTTATTTTTTATGAAATTTTCAAAGTTTTTGATGGATTTGGAGGTTTCGACAAAGTTTAAAAATGAGTTTTAAACCTTGTAAAAGGGGTTTTATGAAGGGAAAATGGGAAATAAAGAAAAATAGAGGAAATCCATGGGGAAAAATGGAATAAAATGAAGGTTAGTTTTGAGTGGAGGGAGGGGCAAAATGGAGTTTTGCAGCAGTCTTTTCTTCATGGAAAGTAGCAGAATTTCAAAGTTTTAACATGGAACAGTAACAAAGATTAAACAAAGGGCATGATCTCTTCATGAGTCTTCAAGAGATAACATTTTTAGCAATAAAACTTGTTTCTTGAAGGCTCCAAAAATGATTTAGCCACCATTTGATATGACAAATTTTATTGGCGGCTAACAGAAATGATGTTTTAAGTCCCTTTGTTGAGAAGTACATATAATTAAGGATTCTTAATTGCCCTTAGTTATGCTTCTCCTTCTAAAACCTTAATGTCCATTTCATTTCATCCACCAAACCCAAGATCCACTGGCCAAGTTAGATTTTCCCTTTGATATCCCATATCCATTGATTGAGCTTGTTATAACGTCTTCTTGACTCCATTGCCCAATGGCTCTGATATTTCCCCTTTCTATCTATGTTTCCTAAATCATTCATGTCCAACCAACCAAACCAAACAATCAAACAGACTTGTACTTAATAACTAGCCTTAAATCAACCTTTTACAAGCAAACAAGTCATATCTTTGTAAACAATTGAGAGATCCCTCTCTGTGACTAGGAGGGCTAGATATTAGAGCTCTAAAGACTGCTTTATATGTTGCCTTGTCATTTGGTTTGCCAGTCAGCCAAATCATAGGACCCCAACATCTTGGTGATCACGGTGGGACTTCTGAGTTCATAGTTGGCTAGCAAGCTCTTATAGACTCATTAGTCCTTCAACAACCATAGAAACTCAGAAAACCCCAAATTTTTTTTAGATTGGTTTCATATTAAAAATTGGTGGTGGACCATAACATATTTTACCCTAAAAAGGATAAAAAATTCCACATGGCGACTCCACAACTCTCAATAGACCTAAAGACTCCACTGGAGGAAGAACTCGAAACATGACCAGTCATCTTAGAAAGAAAGAGCATTCAGGCCTAAGTTGGATTCAAGAAATTATTGTTTTTATCTATAAATATGTTCTATCCTACTTTAAGCCTGATCAAGAATACACTGATGAGATCTACATTTATCATTGGAAAGATCTCAAGCCTCGAAAAACTAAGCCTCAAATTTTTGATCATGATAAGTCTTATACATCTGTGCTTACCCTAGATTCACCTGTGGAAGATCTAGTGAAACACGAGCCTCATGCTACCTTTCCTCCTCATGTTGAAACCTCAAACAGGTATAAATCTCTTTTTACACTACCTATACCCACAAAGATCCTAGAAAGATACAAGCCTTTGATTTTTCCTTCTATCTTCCAAGCCCTCCCTGAAAATATTGCAAATAAACTACCCAGATTTTATGGAGAAAGCTCAAAAGTCACGGCTGAAGAACACATTCAAAATCTTGAGAATTTACTTGACCTTTATGAAATAGAAGAAGATGATGTGCGTATTAGAATGTTTGCCTTATCATTACAAGGAAAAATTAGGAGTTGGTTTAGGGACCTTCCAACTGCAAGCATTATCAATTTTCATCAATTTTCTCAAGCCTTCTTATATAGGTGGGTGATCATTGGAAATGAAGTTCTCATCATAGAGGAATACAAGAATTTAAAAAGACAACCAGGGGAGACAGTACAAGACTTTTCAACCAGGTTCAATAAGGTATACAATGCAATACCTGCTAAGATAAAGCCACCTTTGGGGTGGGCTCTCTTACACTACCCAAGTACTTTTGACCCAGAGATGGAATTCCAAATAAGAGAAAAAGACCCTTCAAACCTGGAAGAAATGCAGAATATGGAAATAACTGTGGAATTCAAAATACTGGAAAGAGAGGAAAGGTTAGAAGAAATAAGGAAGGACAAAGCACCTCAAGAGAAAATAACTTCTTCAGAGTTAAAGCTAGAGATGTTGGCAGATACAATAAAAAAAATGATGCATATACTTGGTAGGAAAGAGGAAGAGTACAAGGTTGAGATTGGTGCTGATTATTCAGAGCAACCGGTACCATTTTCTTGGGAGGAACCAAATCATTCATTTCAATGCAAAGATATCTATCAAAACATACTGGCTGACCAAGGTTGCAAAGAATAATATGCGGAAATTTGTCAAGTAAGTACTATATTTCTTCCGACATCTTATGCTTCACTCTTTAGAGAGTATTACAAGCAAATTGAAAATAGAAACAAGGTAGAATGCTCTAAAGAATCAGTAAGGGAGGAAATGGATAATAAAAACCCTTTTTCAAATCTAGAAGTTCTCCCCTTAAATCATCTTGGTATGACTGTTTGGATTACAAAACCAGAAATGAAAGATGAGCCAACACCTCTTCAGTCCCTACCCTTATGCTTTGAGTCATTTCAGATTTCTAAAGGATAAGCTATTTGCCATGAACACTCTCCTTTTCATATGGTGGAACAATCTGTTGATTAAGTGTGCATAATAGATGACATTCCTCCTATGAATAAACTTCCCAAATATGATTAATATGATGATGGTTATGTTCTCCAAACTCAAGCCAACACTACCAAAAAATCAGTGATTAGTTTGTGGGACAAAGATATTCTTTCTCCACAACTCAAGTATAGTGATCAACAAATACCACTCAGCCATGACAGTGAAGAAGAAAGTGAAAAAATTTTGGGAAAAAGGGAAGGATCTTTACCTCTTTGTTACGCTTTCTTTCAGTTCATCAAAGACAAACTTGATGCAATCAGAAGTTAGCAATCTTTGGGTATTGATTTTGACAACAAAGAACACATTCAACCCTATATCCAGCCTTCACAAGAGAAAGAGAACAAATATAGCTCTTTTCAAACAGGTTTGCTAGAGGACAACATGGAAATATATTATGAGTCTGACAGTTTAGATGATAATGAAGATGAGGAAGAAGTTCTTTCTCAAAAACATATTAAGCTTGATCCAGTGGAGGAAAAAGTAAGCTTGGTTGAAACCTATCTTCCAAATATTCATAACCATGCATTATTTCAAGATCCCTATGCTCATTTCTTGAAGACATTTGGAGAATGGATAAAGGTTGTTAGGAGCAGTATATTAACAAAAGCAAGAAATTTTTTTAGAACTGCTGCTAAAGAACAAGGGAAGTGGGAGTGGCCCTGTTTTTCCAGCATGCTCAAGGAGATGAGCAAAGACCAATCATGGAACCATTTACTTTATTGGCTATATTGGAAAAGGGAGTTCATCAACTAAATATATAAATTTTCCAAGCTAGATTAGGTTAGATAAGAAAGCAAATAATCTCAACCTGTGAGCATTTAGTTAGTTTTTTTTTTTCTTTGAAAAAATACAAAAACAATAGAAAATGAGAAAAGAGGGAGATATAAAAGAAGAAAGGTACAACCTCATACCAAAAAAGAGAAGAATCTGAAAGTGTGCAAGCTCAGATGCCACTACTAAAAGAAAACACTACTATTTAGTCACACAGCCTAATCATGACTAGATAGATTTCAATTTACTGCTGATAGGTTAGTGAAGAAGATTTGCCAAACTATTTAATCTTGGCTTATCAGTAGAAATAGATTAGGATAGAAGAAAAAATGGTTCAAACATGCTCAAAATCTGAACCAGAGAATCAAAAGAAAGAAAAATATGGCTCTAAACAGATCAAAATCTGAGTCATAAGAACAAGGAAGGGTATTCATAATTTTCAGATCTTAAGCCTTCACAATTTTGTTTCAATTTTCTGTAAATTTCAGTCTATGTGCAACTTGTTTTTATGCCATAGTCTTACAACAAATCAGATAGTTTAAACTTGGTTTGTCTGTATTTAAATTTTTGTTTTAGAATATAGAGAATAAGATCTGTCAGAAAACTTAATCCTGACAGATAGTAGCTTAGGTAGAGAATTTTTGAGTTCAACTGTTTTAACTGAACTCATGGAAGTTATAAGGGTAGATTTAGATCAGTTTCCTGCTTTCAATAGAAGAATAAAATGTCAAAGGAGATTGCTAGTTAAAATGCATGCAAAAGAAGAAAAAATGCTAGGACAAGTAGGATTGGGTAGGTAGTAATGCTGCTTTGAAGAATGTCATATGCTGCAGATTGCTGAAATATCATCACGTCCAAGAAAGGAAAGGATTGCTGCCCAATGGATAAGGCACTGGTCCATTAAAAGCCAGGAGATTGATAATCTGAGGTTCTGGACACCTAGAAAGACAACTGTCCTCCCCAAGTGGAGCCATTGTTAGTCATCAATAATTTTGATCTTATCCAAAGATGACTAAGTTGAAAATATCAGATTTCTAGAAACAAAATTTGCAGAAACATTATGAGTTCTAGAAATCTCACAGCCTTCATTATCCTAAGTCTATCAGTTCACTAAAAGCTTCATCTATGCCTTCTAAAAGGATCACCCCTCTGTTTCAAAAAGAAGCCTATTTTAGCCTATTTTCCTTCATGTTCATTTCCCCCATTTTTCCCTCATTTTTCCCCTCATTTATCCTTTATCTCCTCAAAATCCCCTTGTTAGTATGAATCCTTTGTCGAAGTGTACGAAAAAGGACCACTTTAGCTACGCATAACTAATAGCCCTAACAACAAAAGTGGCTGCCAATATCTTCAGATCTGCTGTTAGTTGAACAAGAAAAGAGCCGCAAAAACCAGATCTATGCATGGAAAGACATTAAGCAGTAAAAACAAGGGTTTGCTCCATATACCAATAGACAAGACAAGAACAATTTTTGAAAGAATTTTTGTATTAATTGGGCACCTGGGAGGAAAACAAGAAGGCGTATCCAATTCTCTTTAGTGGGATGGGTTCTTGGAAGTCCTCAGCACTTCAGATCTAAGATTTCTCTCTCTTGTTGGTGTAGAAAACCCAATGCAAAGAATAGAGCTCAATGGGAGCTCACACAGCAAATGATGGAAAAATGGGACCAAGTGTATAGATCCAGAGTGATCTAATAGGCAACAAAAGGTGAATAATGGTAGGAAAAACCCTCCTATTTATAACAAAATATTGGGTCATTCTAGATCTTGGTGCATGGGTTAACCAGATCTAGATCCACTTTTTATGGAATATTTTATTATATTTGTCGGAGGGAAAAGGTATTTGACTTGGGTCAAATCCCTTAATTTGTCAAAAATAAATAAATAAATGATTTATTTATCTTTTTAAGGAAGCGGTTAGAAGATAGTCAAATAAATAATGATTTATTTAATTATTTAAGGAAGTGGTTGAAAGATAATTAAATAAATAATGATTTATTTAATTATTTGTGGGTGATTTGGTCATATTTAACAAGGAATATTATCTAAGTAAGATTTAAATAATTATTCCTAGAAAATAATAAGATAAATAAAGGTTTATCTAATTAATTTCTTTGTTTTTGGGTTAAACATGACTAGGAATAATAATTAAATTATGGTTTAATTAATTATTCCATGAGGAAAATTAAACAAAAATAGGTTTGTTTAATATTTCCTTTTGGGGTTTCCTATCTAGACCATAAACAACCTAATAAATGTGGTTTATTAAGTTATTTTACATAGTGAAAGCAATTTTACTTAGGGTAAAATTGGTCTTACATGGTGTACTTGGGTCCATCTAATGATAATAGGTTAGATGACCAAAAAATGGTGTAACAGATTTCCCCCCAGCATGCGAGTGTCAGGAGAAAATCGTATGACCGAAGTACGTTGTAAGAACTCAATCACCAGACAACAAAAGGGAAGTCAGAGAGAGAAATGCAAGGTAGATAGTGTGTTGAAGAACTAGACCCTGAGGAGACGAGACTTGCAGGTGCAACAAGTCTCTTTTATGAGAGGGTACCTGTGCTGAAGGCGGCGGGGGAGGCATACCTATGCCCGCCGAGACAAAGTACAAAAGAATAGTGTGTCCAGTAAACAAGGGACCGAACCATAAAGTACAGCCGGCATAATCATGAGCCAGATAAAAATACAATGAGGAATCCCATATACATGCTGTGCCTGGGATAATAGCCAGGACTTGTACAATAATATCTGAGTACATGAGATACAAATACAACCCAAATGCCCCCTGTAAATGGGGAAGGGCTCACAAAATCTGACTGATACATGCAAATCAAAGAGGCGCCGCAAGTGGCTAAGGCCAACATCATCAAATATCTGGAGCTGCATCGAAGGCTGCAAGGAGGAGGTCATCCGGGCATGTGGGGGGCTACCTGCAGGGCCACCCCCTCATGAGGGTTGAGACATCTCACACACACTCGGGAATCATCAAGAGCTGCTGCTGTATCACTGAACCATCAAGTATACAGATCTCGGTCATGCTGAAAGGAGCTGGAGTGGAGAAACAATCAAGTCAAAGGGAAATGAGAGATCCCTTTGCCTGATCCGAGGCACCGAACAAGAGTGGAAGCTGGAACCAAGGTACATAACCCTCTAGACCTGGCTTCTAGAATGAATGAGCTGATGTCGACAGAAGGAGGTCTGCCATAAGTGAGGCAATGAGAAATCCTCAACTAAGGCACGAGAGAAAATAGTAGAGCGACGGACAGACTGACACTAATGATGATGGTGAAATGGAAAGGACTGAGTAGCGAATGGACGACTTCCCTTGTTAGAGCATAAAGGGCATGAATGACATGGCAGCGACTGACACAATATCATAAGGGATAGGGGACAGTGGGACTGAAGGTCATAAAGTGCGACACAAGAGAGAGACCAAGCAATGAAGGGTGGAGGGCTATAGCGGGGCACAAAGGGACTCGGGATAGACTCCATGAATGCGATGATGACTCAACTTGGATGCTCTAAACAAGGGCGACTCGATGGTGCTGCCACACAGTAAAGGCCCAATGGGGGACCATAAAAACATGAGTACAAGATGGTAACTCATGACGAAAATCGACACGAACAAAGACAAGTAAGGAGGCGAAATGGTGCCCTAAGTACAAGTGTCGTAAGTGAGGAAATTCTATTTTAAGGAGGGGTGAAGTGACCCTTCTTGGACAAAATGTGTCCTGGTGAAGTATCAAATCACAAAAAACTAACAGATACCCATTTGAGGGCTTGGTGAGAGCTTTTGTTGGCCCGGATTATCAGTTACTGGGATCCAGAGCATGAGGTCTTTGTAGTGCAGGGGCACAGGATCGAACTGACAGTCCAGGATGTGTATTTCGACGGCCTCCCACCACCGGGTGAAACACCACGTATTACTCGCGCATATCATGGAGTTTGTGGAACGACATTGTCGATCGGGTCTCCAAGTCAAGGGGACTCGAATACCGATCGGGGATCTAGAGAGGCTAGAGACGCGTGCAGTGGCCGCAGCTGTGCTGCGTATCCTGGGCAACCAGGCGTTCCATCACATCACCGGGGGGCAGATGATGCTTGTAGAGAGTGTGTTGAGTGGAACCTACTATGGGTGGGCCCAAATGATGCTGGTGTCGTTAAAACGACGGTTTTCGCTCTGCAAGCGGCAAGTGAACCACGATTGCTCGTATGGGACTTTATTGTGCAACTTCTTCTTTGAGAAAATCCCGACCTTGCAGCCTCGTATACAGCTTCCAGATGGGGGCCCGAGAGAGCCCAAGATGCGCCGGTGGGGGCGGCTACTGTGCAGAGGAGGAGGAGGGGCGGTCGGGTGAGTGTTTCGACCTGAGTTCTTTGCCCATTGGGATCAGATGCCGTTATACATAGACGACTATCCCTATAGTGGGATGAGTTATTAGGAGATCCCCGGACCCGCCACTTCCGCCTGGTCGAGTATGGGGGCCTGATGGTAAGTGACAGATTGCTATTCTTGTATGGGCATGTTAAAGTGTTTGAATAGCAGATAGGGTACTGATTCATGTACTTTTGGGATGCATATATAGCTCCGGTAAAACCGGCCGGATATATGGGACAACCGGCAGCATCTGGAGCTGCAGGTCCGAGTGGATCGAGAGCAGCGCATAATGAGGATGCGGCTGCCCTATTGGAGGACATCCGCCGTAGATGCGAAAGGTTGCTGACTGGAGTATCAGAGCGCGGGTGGCAGGACTTAGACGACCAGTACATAGAGCCATGTATTGGTCTACCTCTAATGGCGAGGTGTCATGCGCAGGCGGGCGATGGCCGGTCGTGGATGCATGATCTGGGCGGTGTCGGCAGTGGGTAGAGCCGTCTGGCTCCTGGATCCGCCAGATAGTGATTAGGTGTGGGGCATGTGGTGCCCCTTAGTGTGTATGTAGGGGCAGGTGGTGCCCCCAGTTTTGAGTTTTTTGTAACATGCTATGGGCATGTCATATGTATCAGAGTAGATGGACTCTAAACACATGTTTTTGCGACACATATTATGGATATGCATCGTTTTGAATGATTATGAGTGTTATTGTCTTGTATGAAATTCGTGTGATAAATGCCAATCTAGAACATGGTTTGCAATACTATCTACATAGTGATTCTGTTCTTGAGGTACATGGTTGAAAGTGATGGTTTCAAATGCACGTATCAAGAGTTTCACTCGTAAATAGCATCTAAACAGCACAGGGTTATGCACACGATAAACACCATTTAATTGCATGACAAGAAGTAGGGAATCCAAACGAACGTGCAGATGGAGGATGTGATGGAAGAGGGCATCGGCTAAGAGACCACGCACTGCATCATATTCGGCCTGATTGTTGGTGGCAGAAGCAATGTAGACCCCGTTGGAGAGAACAAGGGCATGCAAGGGGGTGAAAATGGCCCAACCTGCCGAGGCTAGATTCCGGGAGTAACGACTTGCACCATCAGCGTAAGCGATAAAGGGTGTGGACGGGGGGTCCTGCGGAATGGTGTTACAAGACAAAAAATGAGGGGAGGAGAGGCAATGACGACAATGTGAGTGTACAGAAGACATCGAGCGGCAACTGCGGGAGGGAGTGCAAGGAGCAGGATGACTATGACTCATATACAAACTAGAGGGTGGTATATGAGGGCTATCGGAAGTATGGTGAGGACTTGGGCTGCGGAGGTCAACAGAGATATGGGTGGAGTGATCTCGTGTATGGGTAGAAAAGGGGTGGTCAGGCGACACAACAGGGGAGGATGTAGGGGGACTGGGCTCCAAGTGTCTCACAGAGGAGGATAGGTAAAGAATGGTTGCAGTAGACTCCGTCATCTGAACATCAGGGGGGGGGAATGTCGATGGGAGCGGGGGGATCCTCAAGCTGACCTGAAGCATACTGCGCGAGGATGGGAGAGGTGGATTGATTTTGTTCCACCTCATACTCTCGGACTACCTCTAAAGAGGCGCGGTAATGCGTCAGGTGAGGACAATGGTGGGAGTAATGGCCATGAACGCCACACAAAGCACATGGTTTGTTGGTGTGGAGAGTCTTGGGGTTCTTGGTTACGGACGAAGAAGGAATGGAGGCTTCAGGGACCATAGACTCGGGGAACACGACTTTAACCATGGGCTGAATACGGGGCAACTCGGGGCAAGCATGGGTGGCATGACCGGTGACATCACACAAGGCACAAGGCTTTGCGGGCGGAGGAGGGGCCGGGTCAGTCGTGTTGGTCTTGTCTTTGGGTGCCCCCTTGCGGGCTTTGCCTTTCTTCCTGGGAGCCGTCACGATAGGAGAAGGGTCCTGTAAAGGTGCTAGGGGCACAGTGGAAACGGAGGAAGCGAGGGGGACCGGTTGAACCGGTGTCAAAGCCATGTAGGGTTTGGGGTGACCAGGAGGGGTGGCGGCTGGGGGATCAAGGTACCAGACCGATATGGCCAAGGTCAAATTAGGGAGAGAGAGGGTGGCCATGACGGGGACAGAATAAACTCTGGGAGGGGGAGCCAGGAAAGGGATCTGCCCAGCAGGGTAATGACCAAGAGGGACGGCTCCGAGATGGTTAAGGCCAGGGGGAACCGATCCAGGAGGATAAAGGGGTTCAGGGATACCAGCTGTAGGGGGAGGGCCACAAGGAGGAGGTCCGGCTGGCTAAGATGAATGGCTAGGAGTGGGTTGCGGAGGGCGAGGGGGAGGTTGCTGACTAGCCGAAGCAGGCCACTTAAGGGCAGCCTGAGACGATTGCATCATGCAAACATTCGATAAGCTGGGATCAGTGATAGGAGGAGGGGGGAGACCGGGAAAAGTTCCAAGCAGGGAGGAATCTTTATAAACGCCGGGGGAGACACTGGTCAAGGAATCGACGGTTTGCTTGTTGGCTACAGAAGAGATAGTCGTCTCAGGTGAGGTCTGAGATTTTGGCTCGTGATATGTCAACTGGTCAATGGTGACTATCTTTCCATTATGGGGGAAAGACATCTTGTGGAAAACCACGAATGGGACAGCAGACATAGCATAGGTGTAGCTTCGCCCCAATAGAATGTTGTAGTCTAGCGGGGCGTCTATGACTTCGACGTCAATGCAAACAATTTTACCAGCGAGGGTGATAGGACAATTACGAAACAGGCCAATGGGCTGGGAGGCATGGCCGTCCCATGCTCGAAGGGTGATCGTGGAAGGGGCCAGCTCAGGGGATCCGAGTTGCTTCCAAACCGAAGTGGACATCACGCAGGTGGATGCCCCCTCATCAATTATACACCAGGACACGTTGGCGTTCCGGATTTTGACGGGGATTTGGAAGGCAACGGAAGGAGGAAGAGGAGGATGGTTCGATTGAGTGGTGTCTAAAACAATTATTTGGTCATCAGCAGGATCTACAACGCCCACGGTAGATAGTAGAGCCTTCTTTTGGGAAGGGCACGACTGGAGGAGTTCTAGTGTGGAAATGGCAGCAGGAGATTGCGCCAAATCATCTACTATGCTATATGAATGGGCAGCTCGACCGAAAGCAGCGTTTCGACGTAATGGTCCCTTAGGAATCTTGGTATGAACCTCAAATTTGGGTTGAGGGATATGTAAGGGGCCATTGGATGTCGAAAGAGGCTCTGTAGAACCTAAAGAAGGAGGCTCGGGGGCAGACTGAGCGGGAGGCTTGGGGTACTGGCGAGACCGAGTTTGAAGGTGAAGATCGACGAATGGGGAAGGATCAGAGCTCATCATGAGGATCTGGTAATCAGAGGAACCAGAAATGGAAGGTGGAGTGGAGACCCGCCTGTCAGGTGGTTGGGTAGCCACGAATCCTTGCTGAGGGAAAGGATCAGTAAAAACAGCTGGTTGGGTAGTGGCCACATTTTGAGGAGCATGAGGGGAGGCGTGTTGTCCGCGCAATGTGGCTTGAGACTCCCACATCTGCCGCATCTGTGGTAAGAGGGGACAATCGTGGGTATAATGACCGTAAGCACCGCAACACGAACAAGGTTTATTGGTGCGAAGAGGCCTGTCCGGCTTGGGCTGAGTGCCCTGTTGCTGGTTAGCAGTGTTAGGGTCAAAACCCTGAGGATTGGGTCCACGAGTACCAGGGGCAGATTGATTTGGATTGCCTCTCTGCCTTCTTTGAGAAGAAGGAGGATTAGTCGCGCCTTGCTGTGCAAATACTTTCCCTGGAGGGGGCTGTAGGTGCTGGTGCTGGGTTTGAGGAGGCAAGGGAGGAGGAAGCGCATATGCTGGAGGCGCTGGCGCACCAGGCTGCGGATAAGGGTAATGGGTAGGTTGGGAAACATTGAGGTAAGCAGGAGGTTGGGAAAAAGGAGGAGGCATGCCGTATCCTGGATACATGCTACCGGGAGGGGGAAGAGTGCTAGAGGTGCTGGCCCCTCCGTGAGGGAGACCATAGCCCATAGGAGGTTGAGCATATGGATGGGAAAGGGCTCCAATGATACCGTCGGCAGAATGAGATGCCCCCGGGGTGTTAGCACCGCCGGGCCTGGGGAGGTCAGGAAGAACAGTATAAACATAACCAGACTGAGCATAGATCAAGTCATATTTCAAGGCTATTTGGAGGGCGGATTCTTCGGTTTGAGGAAAATGGGAGGCGACATCTTTTCCAATGGGGGCTAAGAGAGAGCGAAGGAACCAGTCCATGTAGATCCGATCTTCGAAGGGGGAAGCTCGACATAAGCTTCGTCTTCGTCGCCATTCCTGAACATGGGTGGAAAGGCGGGTCGAAGATGTTTGCTTAAAGGAGGTCAAGAGCTCCGTACCGGTATCGTATCGGAGAGGGAGCTGGAAGTAAGATAAAAAGGCTTGGGCAATGGTCGCAAAGGTGGTATGGGAAGAGGTGGCTTGGTCGACATACCATTTAGAAGCTTCGTCGATAAGCGTGCGTTGGAACAAACTAAGACGGATGGAGTCATCGGTAATGGAATTGTAGGAACACCACATGTGGAAAGGTCAGACATGATTGGTTGGATCTTCTCCACCAAGGCCTTCAAACTTAGGGATGTCAGAGGGGAGCTTGGTTGGCATAGCAGGCCAACCAACATCGTGGCGGATAGGGTCATTGATCAACTGATTGAAATCGGGGAGGCTGAGGCCTGCAATGTACGGCAGCAAGGGTATGGCCGAGGTAGTTCCTGTGGCGGTTCCGCTAGTAGTGGTTCCGACATTAGGGCCTGGAGCACCGCTAACGTTAGGCCCTGGACCAGACATAGTGAAGGTGACAGGGGGAGAACCAGGAGGAGAAGGAGAACCCAATGAATCAGGAGAGGAGTCGGAGTGCGGACTCGGAGGAGGACTGGCTCGACGACGGTGGGGCGGAGCAGGTCGATCGACCGGAAACTGAGGGTGAAGGCCAAGAAGTCTCCGGGAAAGGCGCCTTGGGGGCGCAATGATGACGGGAAGAAGGAAACCGACAAGGGCAGAAAGGGACAGAATCAAGGGAGGTCAAGGGCAGAAAAGGTGCAGTGACAATTGATTTTAGAGTCTTTTCCAGGCGGTGTTAACTAGGCGCTTCTTCACTTAGGTTCAGTGTGTGGCGTGCGTTAATTTTAATTTTTAAACCCTTTCCGTTTTGAGAGCAAGAAAAAAGTGTGCTGCGTAACTGAAAATAAATCTACAGAGAACATTATATAATGCTGAAATAACAGAAAATTAACAGCTACTTGTGCATCTATCTAACCCAAGAATGCGGGTCTCTCAAAACTAATCTAAAAAAGGGGAAAAATCTAGGCAAAACACACGGAAAAGAGGCCAATAGATCTAGTTCAAAATGGACAGGGATCTATAGGATAAAAGCTGCTGAAAAGAGGTGCAGATCACAGCCAAGAGACAGAGGCAAGGTGGCTAGAAAAAGGGAGGAAATCAGCAAAAAATAGAAAGGAGAGGGAGGAGGTCCTAAAGAGAGGTCCAAACAAAATGACAAGAGGTGATTTGAAAGGAAGAGAGGCTGATTTAAAGGGATCTGAGGAGGAGGTTTCAGATCTGAAAAAGGGAAGGCTGAAACTCTGAAAAATAGACGGCTGAAACAGCTAAAACTCTTCCACAAAAAGTGGAGGGTACTAAAGCCCTAAGGGGCTAGGTTCCCACTTAGATGAGTAAAAACAAATCAGAACTAGGTCAAAGCGGGTTGAGACAGAGGCTGGAAAACCCTGACAGAAGCTGCAGCAAAACCCAGAAAAATTGCAGAAAAACCACTGAAAAATTGGCAGCTCGCAGGTTCTGACCTGTTTTTAGTGCAGGTCGCAGAAAAGAGGCTGAAAAGTGCGACCTGGAGGTCCAGGTCGCACTTTTTGGGCTGAAAAGTGCGACCTCCCGTTCCGGTTGTCTCGGCGGCAGATTTTCGGAAAAGTTGTCGTCTCAGTTGCGGCTAATGTCGCTTACCTGCGCAATAGGGCCAGAAACGCATGGAAGTTAGAAATTTTAATGTTTTAGGGTTTTAGGTGAGAAAAACAACATAAAAATAGGAAAAATAAACATCTGAAAAGAAACCCTAGGGTCTGAAGTAGCTGGATATGCAGGAATATGAAAAACGACAGCGGTCGTAATTTAAAACCATGTGGAGTCGCCATTTGTTAGTATGAATCCTTTGTCGAAGTGTACGAAAAAGGACCACTTTAGCTACGCATAACTAATAGCCCTAACAACAAAAGTGGCTGCCAATATCTTCAGATCTGCGGTTAGTTATACAAGAAAAGAGCTGCAAAACACCAGATCTATGCATGGAAAGACATTAAGCAGTAAAAACAAGGGTTTGCTCCATATACCAATAGACAAGACAAGAACAATTTTTGAAAGATTTTTTATATTAATTGGGCACCTGGGAGGAAAACAAGAAGGCGTATCCAATTCTCCTCAGTGGGATGGGTTCTTGGAAGTCCTCAGCACTTCAGATCTAAGATTTCTCTCTCTTGTTGGTGTAGAAAACCCAATGCAAAGAACAGAGCTCAATGGGAGCTCACACAGCAAATGATGGAAAAATGTGACCAAGTGTATAGATCCAGAGTGATCTAATAGGCAACAAAAGGTGAAGAATGGTAGGAAAAACCCTCCTATTTATAACAAAATATTGGGTCATTCTAGATCTTGGTGCATGGGTTAACCAGATCTAGATCCACTCTTTATGGAATATTTTATTATATTTGTTGGAGGGAAAAGGTATTTGACTTGGGTCAAATCCCTTAATTTGTCAAAAATAAATAAATAAATGATTTATTTATTTTTTTAAGGAAGCGGTTAGAATATAATCAAATAAATAATGATTTATTTAATTATTTAAGGAAGTGGTTGAAAGATAATTAAATAAATAATAATTTATTTAATTATTTGTGGGTGATTTGGTCATATTTAACAAGGAATATTATCTAAATAAGATTTAAATAATTATTCCTAGAAAATAATAAGATAAATAAAGGTTCATCTAATTAATTTCTTTGTTTTTGGGTTAAACATGACTGGGAATAATAATTAAATTATGGTTTAATTAAGTATTCCATGAGGAAAATTAAACAAAATAGGTTTGTTTAATATTTCCTTTTGGGGTTTCCTGTTTAGACCATAAACAACCTAATAAATGTGGTTTATTAAGTTATTTTACATAGTGAAAGCAATTTTACTTAGGGTAAAATTGGTCTTACATGGTGTACTTGGGTCCATCTAATGATAATAGGTTAGATGACCAAAAAATGGTGTAACAACAACTATAAATACCTTTAAAATAATTGTTCAAGCAGGGACAAAGGGTATGATCAAAACAGACCTCCTTGGCTAACTATAAACAATGGTACTTCAAAGGGAGACTTCAAAAGTATTTTTCAAGTGGCATTAGACATGCAGGGAAAACCATAAATCATGTTGGAACCAACTATTTGAAATATTTGAGAAATAAACAAGCATAAGGGTTAAAGAGAATGATTAAAGACTATAAAATGCCTTCGAAGAAGAAAACATAAACAGTGAAGGATAAACAGATCTAAGGTGCTTTCGAGAGTCATTTCTTAGCTTAAAATTTTCATCCTACTGTAGTAAGAATTTATGAAACATAATGAAAACAGGAAAAACAACAGATAGTTTAGAATACATCATCAATAGCTAAGCTCAGGGATACAATGATAGAGCCTTCTCAAGAACAAGCATGTCAAAACATAATCTAGCTTCCAAGACTTCAATTTCTTCTTCAACTTCAGATAGACTATGTATTATTTCAAAGAGTTTCAGTGTTACAACTAGTGACCAACCAACCCTTTACAATGTGCTCCTCAAGGAGATTTTATAAGAAAATGAGGAGGTGGAAGAGTTACTAGGGTTGAAATGTAATTAATTCTATACTAAATGAAACTCCTAGCCTTGAAAACCATGCAAGGCATAAGGCAGTAATTCATTTAATTACAACTCTGTTACATTAACTCTATTTTCTGCTTTTTAGGCTTAGTGGGTAAAAATATTGACTTTAAGGCACTTTCTTATCTTTACAATAACTTTATTGACAGTTTGAAATATCCTCTTTTTTTTGTAATAACTGTCAGTTGCCTTTGGCCTTAATGTTTCTGTCTGAGATTTGTTCTGGGTATTCCTTTGAGGCAGAGAGTTGCAAGGTGGCAGTTTAGGTAGTTGAGGATTTAATTAGTCCCTTTGATATGGCATTCGAGGTCTTCTGGATCTAATTTGTGGATTAGGCCTTTCATTCTAGAGTTCATGCCTTGATCCTTTCAAGCTTTGATTAGGAATTTTAATCTTCGAATTATGCTTTGATCTTCATCTTGACACTGATATTCCTTTATTTAATTAATGCTGATTGTGTTTGTTGTTGCAGGTGCGTAGAGGGTTTATTGGAAAAATTGTTTAGAAACTTGATGATCATGACTTATTGGCCTTCTCAAACATGTAATTAGCACTTCAAAAACCCTTTAATTGGTACCAAAAGCCATGAGGATCATCATCCTCGGCCAATAATAGTGTAATCATCTGTGGGAGGGTTTTATTCTTGAACTTCATTAAACCTGCACAAAAAAATACACAACGTTATTTAAATCCTGCGATTGGAGGGTTTGACTGCTTAGGAGGTTTTATGGAAGTGTTTCGGAGCAGTGAGAATGGAGGAATTTGTAGCAAAAGGGAGAAAAACCTTGGCAGAAGTGAAGTAGGGTTTGAATTTTTAAATTTGGCGTGGAAATGATAAAGGGTGGTTTCAAAAAACCGAAAGTGGTTTTCGTGCAACGTTTGGGGGTTAGGCAGTATTACCTTTTGGAACGCGATTACATACAACGATTGACGTGTGGAAAATGAAAACCGCCCATATCGCATGGAGGTAGTGCACTAGGAAGGGGGGTAAAAAATTATGGGATATTGAGTTTAAGCCGTTGGATGATCGTGGGGAGATCGAACGGTGTGGATAAAATTCGAGGGAAGGCAAGCTGCATGGAGGATGTATGGTGGGGCATAGGGCTCGACGACATGTGATGAGACTGTGACCGTTGATCTGAGGGAAGGAGCACAGATCAACGACTATTATTGAGCGTGAAAACTCAATAGTCCTGAGGGAAAATTAGAGTGGGCCAGAAAATGACGTAACGTTTCTGTTGCGTAGTGGACGAGTTAAACAGAAAGTCGGGTTCATCGGGTTAAGTTATGATCGTTGGATTTCTCAAATGGACAGTCAAGATTTAAAAGGAAGATCAGATGGATGAATAGAGGAAAAGGTAAGGCAGGGTGAATGGGAGGAAGGATAGGGTCCGATGGTCATTGATCTGCAGAGATCAACGGTCCAGATTTGTTTAAAATTGAAATGTCGGGGGATGGAAAAAATAAAAGGAAAAAGGGGTTTCAGAAAGGGTTTGTAGGCCTTTTAAGCGCCCGACTGTGTTGCTTCAGCCATATGAGAAACAGGGTTGAAGGTTTATAATCTCCTGGGGGCTTAATAACCTTGTAGTGCACAAGACTGTTTTTAAGGCCAAAACAGAGTTCCGATAGGTGGAATGAAGGGATTTAAACCAAATCAAAGGGAGATATAAGGTTTAAAAAGAGGATTTTGATGGTTTGGAGGTTAAATTAAGGTATTTTGAGGGATTTTATGAAAGGAAAAAAATGGTTGAAAACGGAATTGTTCATGAGTGAAAGGAGGAGTGAAATGATGGAAAATGGAGTTTTATAAGCAGTTTTCTCTTGGTGAATAACAGGTACTTTAGGATTAATAGTGAAACAATAGTGAAGATTAACTTAAAGGGTAATTATCATCATACGACTTTTAAAAGATGATAAATTTTCCAAGGAAACTATCTCTTGAAGTCTTAAAGACAAAATTAGCCACCATTGGGTATGACAAAATTTTTAGGTGGCTAACAGTGGCTCCACTTAGGGAGGGCAGCTGGTTCTTTAGGTGTCTAGAACCTCAACTATTAATCTCTGGCTTTTCATTAAACCAATGCCTTCATCCATTGGGTAGCAACTTTGTTTTATTTTAGCTGACCTTTCTTTGATTTGACAATTGCTGCAGCAGTCTGAAACAATGGAATTCTATCAAAACAACATCTCTACCTACCCATTCCTAATGATCCTAAAATATTTTCCTCCTTCAGAGTGAATTTGGACTAGCAAACTCTCTTCATCAACATTTTATTCTTTTTGAAAATAGGAAACTAATCTATTTCTACTCTGATTTCTCCATGAACTCAATTTAAACAGTTGAGTTCATAAATTCTCTACCTAACTACTATCTGTCAGGATTAGACTGTCTGACAGACCTTTATTCTCTAAATTCTAAAATAGGAAATTTAAAAGCAGCCAAGCCAGGATTAAGAAATTTGACTTGTTGTAGATCTATGGCATAAAAACAAGCTGCACATATATTTTATTTGTAGAAAAGTAAAAAAAAAATTGTGAAGGCTTAAGATCTGAAAACTAAAACATCCTTCATTATTTCTTCAGCTCAAATTTTGATTTTACTTGAACTATCTTTTCTCTATTTCTAGTCCAAGTTTTGAGCGTATTGGAATCAGTTTGTTTTCTATCTTGGGTTCAAGATTTAATTTAATTAGAGCCATTCTTCTTTTGAGACTCATATGTTCAGATATTGAATTCGATTGAACCTTTGTTTCTTCTATCCTAATCTACCTTATTGATAAGCCAAGATTATGTTGTTTGGCTAATCTAATTCACTAACCTATCAACAATAAATTGAAAAGCTAATTAGTCATGATTAAGCTATATGAATAACTAGAAGTGTGTTTTTAGGAGTGGCATTTGAGCTTGCACACTTTTAGATTTTGTCTCTCTTTTTAGTATGGGGCTGTATCTTTCTTGTTTTACAATCTGTCCTCTCTTTTTTTTCTATTGTTTTTTGTGTTTTTATTTTTCTAACTTTGAATGAAATGTTTAAAATAATGATATTTACAATGGAAAGAAAAAAACTTTGAAACTCATGACTCTTGACAGAAGTAATTCTTGAGCATCTTGCCATTGACAGGACCTCCATATAAATCTTCTCCATTCAATTCCTTCAGGAAAAATGCATTGTGATCCCTCTCAGCATGAATAATGTAGGGTCCTTTCCATAGGTTCTCAAAATTTCCATGTTTTCCTTTCTCTTCCCTTCTTGAATCCCATTTGAGAACCACATTTCCAACTTGGAAATTGTTTGCCTTAATCCTTTTATCAAATAGCTTCTTGATATTTTATTGGACTAGCTGTGTTCTTTCATAAACTTCTTCTCTGGACTGTTGTAAATGAATTGTTTGGTTGATTCTTCTCTGCATATCATTTTCCTCAATTTTCACTTCTTGAAGGAGTTTCATGACTGGAACTCCTAATGATGTTGGGAAGACTGCATCCATGCCATAAACCATTTGATAGGGGGGACATGTTTATTTATTTCTTTGTAGTTAATCTATGAGCCCAAAAGGCATGAACCAGCTTACTGTGCCATGAATTTTGATTTTTCTCCAATAGATTTTTGATGATATTGATGAGGCTTTTGTTGGAGGATTCAACTAATCCATTTCCTTGGGGATAGTAGGCGGTAGAATGGCCCAAGGTGATGTGGTATTTGTAACAGAAATCAACCATTCTTTTAGACTTGAAGGCAACAGTGTTATCTCTGATGATTTTTCTAGGAAAACCAAATCTGGATAGGATATTTGTTTCAAGGAACTTGATAATGACAGAGTCAGTAGCATTCCTAGATGGTATGGATTCTATCCAATTGGTAAAATAATCAGTTGCAGTGAGGATCCACTTATGCTGGGCTGATGAAGATGGGTGAATTTCCCTAATGAAGTCTGTTAGCCACCTGTAAAATTTGATTATACCAAAAGGTGGCTAAGACTTTTTGAGCCTCCAAGGAACAAATTTTATCACTAAAAATTGTTGGCTCTTGAAGAATTTTGAGGCCTCATGCCTCTGTCTAAAATCCTCATTGATGTTTCCATTAATTCTGCTGATTTCACGTAAAAGACTGCTGAAGCACCTTCATTTTCCCCCTTCTCAATCTTTCATTTGCTCCCTTTTTCTCCATATTTTTCCTCTATTTTTCTGATTTTCCTTCTTGCATTCATAAAAATTACTTTTCCATAGTTAAAGACTCACTTTTAAACTATTTCGAAACCCCCCCCATTCCATTGAAAACTATGAAAAATTCATAAAAAATACAAGTCTTTACTATAGACTTCAGCCCCTTTTGGGCTAAGTCCTAACCACTTCCCCACATGTGCCCTTGTCATAAAAGCCAAGCACAGAACCCATATAGCGCTAATCACATCGCAAGATTTCAATGTGCACAAGTATTTTTGCTATCACTGAAAGTTCTGATGCGATTGAAAATTTATGTTTAAAGACCCTCGATCGCATTGTTATTTTCATATTAAACATGGGCCCACCTTGGTGCTTAAACCTTGTAAAATATCTCATGCCCGATCCATTTTTTCTTTGTAAAACTCAAAAACCCACTTTTCCAATGTTTTGGTCTAAAAACCAAAGTCACGTATTAATATCAGTGGTTTGATTGAAAAGAGCGATCGCAGATCGCAAATCGCAGAAAATGTAATGGGTAGATTGAAAAGCCCATGTCTGGACTTGCGATATGCGATGGACCCTGTTATATATCCCAGCCAAAACATTAAAACCTTATTTTATACTTAAACTTTGGGTTTTATTTTATTTTATAAAATTCTCTGCCAGTCCGAAATCCGAGCGATCTCCACCGTCGATCTGATTTGCAGATCCGACGGTGTGAAACCTGTCAAACCTGGTGGACCCCGCCATGTCTTGCACTGTTTCCAAATACCGCGTGGTATATATCGCACCGCCCTTGGGCGTAAGGTGGTTTTCTCCCAATTGGTAGTGATTCCACACGCTTGTCGCCACGCGTCCCCTGTACCTTTTTCAAAACCGCCGTCCATCGCATAACCGCAGTCCATCGCACATTATTGTTCGGACGCAGATGCCCAATGATATCGCTGTCCACCATTCAATCTGGGTTGGGCCATCCAACGGTGATCGCTTGACGAAGATGCCCGACAATTAACGAAGGTGCCCACATGATAACCAAGCTACGACGCGTCATCCAAGAAATCTCCACCGTCGATCTGATTTGCAGATCGACGGTCCACATTTCATCACCCATTTTCTCTCCGTTTGACTTTCAACTTCAGTTCCCGGCCGTCGATCTTTGCACGATCAACGACTCAGATTCAATCTCTTTTCCATCTGGTCCACGATCTCCCTTGATCAATATTGACCGTTGGATGATGCCATCCAACGACCTTTCCTCCTCCACATGCCTTCCGATGCAGTTGACCTAATATGCAGGATTTTATAACATGTTGTTTGTATTTTTCAGGGTTTAATTATCTTTGCGCTATGTTTGAAGAAAATTCAAAAGAGAGGGTGACGACCCTCTTGCTTTCGATTTATCAGAGGAAATCATTTGCAGGGTGTAAATTTCATGTCTCGTCAATGATCCATGAGGAATTGATGCCATATCATCCCTGCGTAACCCTACACTCCAACGGAACACCATGAATCGGGCACAATTAAAAAGTATCAGTGTCGAAGACCAGAATATATCAGAACAGAGAAATAAAGATAGTTTTACGGGGATTACAGCTAAGACTGTTATCAAAAGCTTAATCTCTGATTTAACACACAGTTAAAGTAGAAAGCACAAAGGATTATCAGATAAGAAACTTCCACCACCACATATGAGGTTAATCAATTTCTCCCAGCTACCACAGAGCCACCTGTTGCCTCAAACCATTCAAACAGAGGCCGAAGTCATTGGAGAAGATCAGATTTTTCCTCAGCGCAGCCAGGGAGTTACTTATGCAAGGAAATCAATGCAGAAATATCTGCAGAGTTACTCCAAACATTACACAGAACCTCAAATTCAATAAAATCTCTCACTGAGCTTTGATATTTATTGTAAAACAATTAATACAGTAGTCCACCTGTAAACTTCTCCATCGAGCCCCTCAAAAGCCGAGAAGTCATGAATCTGTATTAATTGACCTAAGAGATATTTTGTTAGGTCTCACCTCCTCATTCTTCTATAAATACTTCAGTAGAAGATGAGAAACTGTTGGTTGTAGAACTTTGATATACATTTGAGCAAAAAAATTCTGATTGTACATAGTATTCACTGGCGCTTGGAGCTCTGCTGGTGATAGATAGGTTAGGCTGAGATGTGTATATGGTTGCTAAATTAAAGCACTGGACTTAAAGCTGTAACTGGTTTGAAGCATTAATACAAGCTGATTTATGGGATCTTGGTCTATGTTGATGGTGATGTTTCTCTAATTGTAACTTGTTATTTTATTTCTGTTTCCATCTGTGTTTCATAAGCTCTTTTAAAGAACAACATGCATAGAGTTAGGACGTACTGTACATCAATGACCTTCTCTAACTGAAAATATTTATCTGAATTTTTTCTTCTAAGTTGTGTTATTTAGGAATATTTTAATTCAGTTTAAGCATAGGAATGCTGGCGTTCCCTCGTCTTATTGTCTTAGTTGAATATTATTCTTAGATTTTATTTTCAGTATATGTTTCGTGAAGATGAACTGAGGAAGATATGGTGAGCCCTAGTCCCAGTATGATCCCACAGGCTATCTGATTGTTTCCCTTTGAATGTGTCAAAAGCTGGCTAGTTTCAAAGTACTTACCAGATCTTAGGTCATTCTGTTGTTATCTTTGTATCTGTCTTGAAAGTAACCAAGTAAAGAAGAGCTAGGAGAGGATTTGTGGTGAGCCTGGCCCGCTAGTTTCTAATCCAAAATTTTCCTTCAATTTTCCCTTAGTTTTAAGATGTTTTCTATTGAAAGTGTATCAAAGGCTAGCTAGTTTCAAAGTACTTACCAGATCCTAGTTTAATTTTATGTTTTTCTTGAGTTCATGTCAAAGGTTGGATAGTTTCAAAGTACTTACCAGATCCTGGGCTGCTCTTGTTTCTGCATCTGTTTATTTCTCCTTCTTATTATATCTTTCCATTCCATAAATCAATCTTCAAAGAGATCCTTAGACATAGATGACTTGCCCCATGGACCACTCTTGCCTCTTGCTGTTCCAATTAAACCCTATTATGACTACATAGCCCAATGGACTAAAACCTGCAATTTTCTACCTTTTTGACCAAAGCTTACTCTAATTTCCTGCAACTTCTCACCTTTGGAACTTTTTGCACTCATAACTTTCCACCTTGAACAGTAATCATGCTCAACCATCCAAAAAACGAACAAACCCTTGGCCTTCATAACTAGCCTAATATCATTACCCCAAACTTCAAATACAAATCCATCTTTGCACTTTTTGGAGAGATACCTCTCTGGATTCAGGAGGGCTAGATCCTAGAATCCCAAAGTGGTTGAAACGATGTTGTTTCTGTAATTGGACTTTGCCAATCTTCCTAATAAATTATAGATCCCCAATAAAGTCCAAGTGCCATTGTTGAAAGGGTGCCTCAACACTGATAGGATGTAAGGGTAAGGGAAGGAGCTTTCTTATGGAAAGACATGACTAACTTTTGAGTGTCTGGGAAAAGGGTGGGCCAATAGTGACCATATCTAAGGATTTTTTTTATTGTGGTCTTCCAGTAGAGGTGTCCTCCACATTCTCCTTCATGCAGCTCATGCATGATTTTTCCAAGACATAATTTGCATAATTTGACACTTATGGCAAGACATGACTAACTTTTGAGTGTCTGGGAAAAGGGTGGGCCAATAGTGACCATATCTAAGGATTTGTTTTACTGTGGTCTTCCAGTAGAGGTCTCCTCCACGTTCTCCTTCATGCAGCTCATGCATGATTTTTCCCGCATCATCCTCAAGTAAACATTTAAGAAAAATTCCAACAACATTTTTCCAATATAATACCCCATCTAATATGCAATAATTCAAAGCCTTATATTTCAAAAATCTAGCTTTAGTTTTAGACAAAGAAGGAGGGCATTTAAATATAAAAGCACATAAATTATGTTCGCATACCAAGGAGATTTCAAAAATGTTTCTTCAATGAAAGGAGCAGTGAATTCTTCTATTTCTTCCAACACATCCACCATATTCATATCTAGTGCTTGGAAGTTTGACTCAGCCATGAGTTTTTCTAATCCCTACCCTTTAATCAGTTTGGTGGGCCTGATTTCTAAGTCATATTCAGGAATAGTAGAAATCCATTTTCCCCTTTTACCATCAGGGTCTTGACTTAGAATATCCTTGACAACAGTATGTGGAACAAAAGAAATTATGTGAGAGTGTAAAATGTAGACTCTAAAGTCTTTTAATGCTTTTACTAATGCTAAGGCTTGCTTCTCCATGATGTTATATTTGAGAGGAGCATCTCTTAAGGGCCTACTAAAAAAGGATATTGGTTGTTCTTGCCCCAAGTCATTCTTTTGAAGTAACACTGCAGCTATTGTATGTTTAGATGCAAAAGAAAAGATATAAAAGTCTATGGTGAAATCTGGACTAATTAAGACTGGTGTTTGAGTGAGAGCTTGTTTAACCAGTTCAAATGATTGTTTAGCTTGTGTATTCCATTTCACACCTACCTCTTTCTTAAGCATGTTTGTAATGTTTCTTAATAGATCAGCAAGGTTGGGGATAAATCTCCTCAAAAAATTAATCTTTCCAATGAAGGATTGTAATTCTTCGAGGCTTCTTGGAGGGCTGATTTTCAATATGCCATCAATCCTTTTAGGGTCTACTCTGATTCCCTCTTCTGAAATTATGTGACTAAGAATTTTACCTTCTTGGATACCAAAGAGTGTCTTTTTGGGGTTCAAATATAAGCCAAATCTCCTACATTTCTCAAAAAAATTTCTCAAGTGAATCAAATTTTCTTTATCAGTTTTTGAGAAAATAGTTATGTCATCAAGGTAAATGATTATAAAGTAGCCAATGTCTTCTGAGAAGGCTATTTCCATGGCCCTTTGGAAGGTGGCCCCTGCATTCATCAAACCAAATGGCATTTTGACATACATAAAGGTGCCCCAAGGTGTAGTAAAGGAAGTTTTGTGTTGATCACTTGGGAGCACTAACACCTGATTGTAACCTAAGAACCCATCCAACAATGATATTATTTTTGACCCAACTACCCTTTGAAGTATATGGTCCATTTTGGGCAAGGGGTAGTTGTCTTTCAGGGAGGCTCTATTTAGATTTCTAAAGTCAATGCAGAGCCTGATTTCCCCTATCTTTTTCCTAACAGAAACTAAGTTTGACACCCACTCTGAATATGTAATGGGTACTATAATCCTAGCATCATACATTTTCTTGATTTCTTTCTTAACTACAGGTAATAAAACAGGGTTTATCCTTCTTAGTTTTTATTTGAAAGGTTTCTGATTTTCCTTAAGAGGAATTTTGTGTTGGATGATGCTAGTGTTATAAGATCTCAGATCTTTGTATCCTCAGGCAAACACATCTCTAAATTCTTTGAACGGCTCTATGTATTGCAATTTTATATGGGCTAGGAGAGTGTTGGACAGTTTGATCATCTTGGGTTCTGCTAGGCTGCCTATTTTATGTTCTTCTATATCTATTTCCACAGGCTCTATTCTTGGTTCTTTGGTTACATCATTAAAGTAAAAAAGGTGTTCTAAATTTTTGAGACCTCTTGGAATTATATCATTCTTGCATTGTAAAACTTCCAAGTATTCCTGTTCTGCATTGTCAGTTAATTCTACTTCAAAAAGATTCTAATAGTGATTTATATCAACAGAATATGTCATTTCTGTTTCTGTGATTTGTTTATTATCCAAACAGTTTTCTTCATGGCTGGTTTCTAATGCTGGTATGGAAAAATCATTTTCTGATTTTAGGAAATCATCTATGTGTTTGTCAGTGTCAAACACTTGCCAGTGGTCCCCATTGTTAGGCACTGCAGGCCTGTTTTTTACCTTTATGTTAAGATGTTCATTTATCTGAGGTACTTGGCAATTGCTGGCAGTGAAGGCAAGTTAATTTTCTAGATGATTTTGTGCTCTTGGAATGAAAATGAGTTCATATTTTTCAAAGGTCTTTAATAAATCAAGGGCAACATTTTGATATTCTCTATGTCTTGGGTTTTTAGCTGAATATTCTCCTTTGATTTGTCTTCTGATAAGTTCAGAATCTCCTAGGATTGATATTTTCTGGGCTTCTAATTGTTTAAGCAACTGTAAGGCAAGGAGAAGGGCTTCATATTCAGCGATATTGTTGGTGCATGGAAAATCTAGTTTATATGAACAACCCTGATTTGTATTTTGAATCCATATGCCTACCCCTGCACTTGTTTTATTACAAGACCCATCAAAGCTTATTGTCCAAAGGATTTCTGCCTCATTTTCATTTTCTTTTTGCTGTTGATTGCTAATGTTTTGTATTTGATTTGAGGGAAGATTTTATTGTTTTGGTAAACTGATTTCCTCTTTGTTTTCCTTTTCTGGTTGAGTGATTTGGTCTTCATTGTACAAGATAAAGGAATCTAAACTTGCTTTAATGGAATAGATTGGAGAGATTTTAGGTTTTTCTATGTTTCTCACCATGTATTTCATGTGGTATTCCCTGTATAATCTTCTCTTTTGGTTAAAAACTGGGATGGTGGCATAAGACATGTCCATTTGAAGGCTCCCCTGAAGTTTGGCTCCCCGTGATCTTGATAAAAGCATCACATACTTTGGGGGAATGTCAGCTACTAATATGTCCATAACTAGTCTCTTAGTAGGGATTTGAGATAATTTTACACATAAATATTTGATTAAACCCAAGAATTTGACTCTTCTTGAATCAAAGGAATACAAATCCTTGTATGGTTTAGTAATTTCTAAGCCTAAGCTTTCCATTACTACTTTGGGCATAATATTATGTGAAGCTCCAAAGTCTAACATGGAATTGTGTAATATTCTATCATGTATATTCAAACTAACATAGAAGGGAGGGACAGCTCCTTCTTGGTATTTTCCTTCAACTTCTGGACCAAACAACAACTCAGGTTTGTCATATGTCAAGTTTAACGTATCAGTGTCACTTCCTAAGTTCAAAGCTTTCAAAACTTGGTTTTTGTACACTTCTTGGGTTACTAGATCAACAAGAGGTGTGGTAATTTTTATCTTTGCAATATCCCCCTCAAGGATGAAAGAAACTATTGATTTTTTCATATTTAATTCTGTTTTTTCAATTGAATTCCTTTCAGCAATTCTGATTTGCTGAAATTTTTTTGGACTGCTATTTGGGACAATTTTGTTAGGGCCACTAGCTGAAGTGCTAGGGCTGCTTTGTTCAACATTTGGCTGGCTACTTTTATCTTTGTTTAAATCTGTTTTCTTAGCCAAAATTTTGGGTTTCTCTGTTGTTTTCTTAGGCTGATTTTTTTCATTTTTCCTAACAACAGTGCCAGTGTTTTTATCTTTTGAATTATCTAGGTTCCCCTTGCCTCTAAGATCATACTGTTTGTGTACCAACATGATTGCATTCTCAAATGCCAACCTATAATCTTTAAAATTCTCATAAGTTTTTTCATTTTGTTCTGAGGAGAAGAAACCTTGTTCTTCTTAAGTGAGGAAAATGTAATATTCCTTTTCGGGAATATTTGTAAAACACAGCAAGCTCTAACCAGAGATGGACTGGGAGGGCATTTGCCAGATATCTCACCTCTGAAAAGAGGATGAGGTCTGGAGGCTATCTAGCCCTTTCTAGGCTCTTTCTAAGAGTGTGGGAAAGCACGGAAAGTGGTATAGAAATCTAGATGCAAAAGGGAATAAATAACAGATTTGCAGTCATACAATATATATAAATCGTGCACAGATACTCAAGAAATAAGAGAACGCTGAGCCATTTTATTAATCTGATAAATACAGAGGAGTAAAATCGATGATCAAGGGACATCATCTAAATCTTGCATAAGGCAAGTCAAGATCTGTTCCAAGAATGTTGCATGCAATGACTGCATGTCAGATCTACGTTGCATGGGCCGGCTGTGCCTCAGATTTGCGTTCCCGCTAACGAAACGCGGCCATGACACTGCCCAGGCATAATCCCTTGTGGATATGTGCCTTCCTCCGATCTCTCTTTCCTCCACTATCTGTGAATCTACAATAATACGATCTCCCACCGATCCAGAGATTCTTCAAAAGATGTGCGACTATCTCTGTACTTAATCGTCTATCCGCGATCCCCGAGAATTCAATCACAGCTTCACCAATTCGGCTGCGTTCTACTGTGCAGCAATTAAATACACTAATTCCCCTCCACCGGTGTTGTGCTATTAATAAACGCACTGCTCCTTCACCAATACCTTGGATTGATAATCTTATTAAGATATTGACATGATTACCTCACCCGAGAAGGCACTCAAATTCCCCTGGGGCTGAGGGCGAGATCTCCGATCGGAGACACTCAATGCGCTAAACAGCGTTGCAGAAAAGCTAAACAGCTAGTGTGCTCAAGTCATAATGACCGATTTCAAATTCATAAACTTTTTCATGATACCCGAATGAAGAAATGCTCCTTTTTATACGGCGTTGGCCGCTCCCGAATCCTATGGCCCCCTCACCCACCAGACCACGGTAATATGATACCATGGTAGCGCTCTTTTGCTGCATGCCCCATTCGGCCCTCCTTAATTACCATGTGCATCTAATTTTAGAGTGAGTCGTGGTCCTTTGGCTCACGTTTATTCATAAGCTAACTATATAAAGCAGAATTGGAAAAATTTAATATTTCCAATTAGCTATTGCTAGTTGGGAATATTACAGTCTCCCGCCCGTAGATTGTTGCTTGTCCCCAAGCAACTGTAGTGATGGATGCTGCAAGATTTTCTCATTCTCCCAAGTCGCATACTCATCCATAAAATTATTCCACCTCACCAAGAACTCTAGGATGGTTCTGTTTCGTAGTTTCCTTTCCCTGGCATCAATAATCAACTTGAGCTATAAAACCAAATGCCCTTCATCATCTATGGGTGGCAGCTCCTTTGTTATAGTCACTTGCTGCCCTAATGCTTTCTTTAGACATGATACGTGGAAAATATTATGAATCTTACTGCCTTGGGGCAGCTCCAACTCATACGCAACCTGCCCAACTCTGTGTATCACCCGGTATGGCCCATAAAAATGAGGCTTAAGATTCTTAGCTCCCTTTTGTTTCAGTGATGAATGTCGGTATGGCTGCAAACGTAGGTAGACCAAGTCTCCTACCTCAAACTGTCTTACAATCTGTCCCTTATCGACATACCGCTTCTGTTGGTTCTGCGCTGAAGCCATGTTATCTTTGAGAGTGCAGAGAATGTCTTGACACTCATAAATCCAATCTTTGGCTCTCGGAGCCTTGCTAGCACCCAACATCATATCAACAAAAGAATAATAATGGTACCCATACAAAGCATAGAATGGTGTCATACCGATAGACATATGATATGTGTCATTGTAACAATACTCCCCTAGATGTAGCCACTTCAGCCATGCTTTCTGCTGCCCACTAACATAGTTACGCAAGTAGACCTCCAGCCACTTGTTAACTATTTCAGTTTTCCCATCTGTCTGTGGGTGGTAGCTGGTGCTTGGTGTCAGCTCTGTCCCTACCAGCCGAAAGAGCTCTTGCCAGAATCCACCAAGAAAGCGACTATCCCTGTCACTGATGATGGTCTTGGGAAGACCATGCAGCTTGAAAATATCTTTAAAGAATAGCTCCGCCACCTGTGCTGCTGTGCAGTGTGCAGATATGGAAAAAAAAGTGCGCGTACTTGGTCAACCAATCAACGATGACATATATGTAGTCCTTTCCCTGCACCGTGGGCAACCCTGTGATGAAATCCATCGAAATTCTCTCCCATTTTCCTCCGGAATGGGTAGAGGCTACAACAAGCCTGCGGGATGGTTCATCTCCCCCTTGTTTCTCTGGCAAACTTCACACTCACTGATATTCCAGAGCACGTCCTCCTTGAGGCCTTTCCATGAGAACCTCTCTCGGATGGCCCGGTAGGTTTTGTTAAACCCTTTATGTCCGGATAATGGTGAGTCATGAGATGCCTGAAGTATCTTCTCCTTGAGTTGGGAGCCCTCCGTCAAGAAGATCCTGTCTCTGTAGTTGATGATTTCATTTATCACCCTATATCAGTTGTTTGTCACCTGACCATCCCGAACCTCACAGGAAAATCTATCCTTGGAGTATTCCACCAAGAGTCGAGCCTGCCAATCTGTATCCAAGCTTATCAGAGACAACGTAGCTGGTCTACGCGAAAGTGCATCGACTACCACATTATTCTTCCCTTTGACATATTCAGTTTCAAATTCATAAGCCTGGATCTTGCTGATCCACTTCTGTTGCCTCTCCTGTAGCTGTCTCTGCTCCAAAAAGAACCTGAGGCTATTGTGATCAGTCCTTACTCAGAACCTATTGCCTACTAAGTATTGCCAGAATTTGGCCAATGCATGCATAATGGCCAACATCTCCTTGTCGTATATAGGATACAACCACTCATGAGGAAGGAGCTTCCTACTGTCGAAGGCTATAGGGTGGCCAACCTGCATCAAGACTGCGCCGATCCCTTCTCCTAATGCATCACACTCCAAAACAAAAGGCTGCATAAAATCTAGCAATGAAAGCACTAGACAGCTACTCATAACCTCCTTGAGCCTATCAAAAGCCCGCTGTGTTGTATCTGACCAACTGAATGCCCCTTCTTTGTCAAATCTGTAAGGGGTACCGCAAGTGGAGAGAAATTCTTGACGAACTTCGTATAGTAGGTGCAGATGCCAATAAATCCTCAAAGCTCCATCACATTTCTTGGCTCTGGCCAATCTCTAATGGCCCTGATCTTCTCCTCTTGGACCCTCACTTCGTCCACTCCTATGATGTGTCCCAAATACAACATCTTTGTCATCCCAAACTCACACTTGGAGAGATTAGCATAGAGCTGTTGCTCCTCCAAGATATGCAATACTGCCTCTATATGCTGGAGATTCTCCTCCCAAGTCCTACTATATATCAATATATCATCAAAAAAGACCAACAAAAACTTCCTCAGATGACTGCGGAAGATATGGTTCATGCATGACTGGAAAGTAGCTGGGGCGTTAGTTAGCCCAAAAGGCATGACCAAAAATTCAAAGTGGCCGTAATGGCACCTGAAGGTGGTCTTGGGAATGTTCTGTTCCCTCACGCGAACCTAGTGGTACCCGGATCTCAAATCGATCTTAGAGAAGAACTGGGTTCCTCTTAGCTCATCCATCAGCTCATCATCCCGCTGTATGGGGTACCTGTTCTTCAAGGTCTTCTTATTTAAGGCCCTATAATCAATGTATATTCTCAATGTGCCGTCCCTTTTCTTCACCAACACCACCGAAGAAGCAAAAGGGCTGGTGCTAGGCCGAATATGTCCAAGATCCAACAACTCCTAGATGGCCCGCTCAATCTCATCCTGATAGGCCTTGGGGTGCCTATAGATTGTGGTAATAACAGCCTGGATTCCCTGTTCTAACTCAATAGTGTGCTCAAACCCCCGATCTAGTGGCTGTCCTGGCGCTATCTCTCCAAATACCGTCTCATACTTGTCGAGGATGGCCTGTATATCTGGATGAACTTTCTGCCTAGTAGCCCCTACCATTGATGCTTGCAACTCAACTGCCCACTCTATGTCTCCTTTCCGGAAGTCTTCCTCCATCTGGTGAGATGAAATAGTCTGAGGAGGGTAAGTGTGCATCCCACGTATCTTCTCATGCTTCCCGGTCTTCTTGTCATCCCATTCCATCTCCAAGGCCTCCCAATATGTGGTGAATTTTCCCAAAGTAATCAGCCACTATACACCCAATAACACATTGATGTTTGGTATGTTAACCAAAAAAAAGTTGTCGATTACTGTGTAGGTTCCCATCATTATAGCCAGTTATGGAACATACCTGGTACACTGCATTGACTGATCCCCTGGGACCAATACTGAAAATCCATCGAAACTCTCTGTCGGTATGCCTCTCCTCTCAATCATCTGTGCATCGATGAAGTTGTGGGTTGCCCCACTGTCTACCAGGATTGAAACTCGCTGCCCACGTACTATCCCTCATAATCGTAGTGTCAGATACTTGGGTACTCCTCGTAATGCAGCAAGGGTCCCCCCTGTGGGTGCAAAGACTGTACCTCCCACCCCTGAAGGTGGGCGTGGCAATTGATCTTGCTCCGTCTGATTGTCTCCTGCCTCCCTAGCCTCACACTCATCCTCTTCCTCGCTACTCTTGGAGAAGACCTCAATAAAATGTGCTTTGCCAGCAACACATCTGTGTCCTGGTGCCCATGCTTCCTAACAGGTAAAGAACAACCTCTTTTTCTTCAACTCCCTTCAGGCATCATCCTTGAGCTGTACCCTCCCTTGATTCCTCTTTGGAGGTGGAATCATTACATCCTTCCCCTTTGGCTGGAAAGCCGGTTTCTGGGGGTAAGATGTCTTGGTCCAGGGTAAAGCATCCTGCAAATCCCTAGTCCTACCAATGGAATCCTGGAGTGTAGCTGGTCTAGTGGACCTGACCAGTCCTCAAAGTGGCTCTGTCAACCCTTCCACAAACATATAGATCATCCGTGCTGTGTATATATCTTGTACCGTTATTGAAATCCTTAGGAAATCTGCAATATACTTTTCAAGATTCCCGGTCTGTTTGAGCCTTGTTAGTTCAACAAAGTGCTCCTTTGGTTCCTTTCGGTCGAACCTCTCAATCAGTCTCAGAGTGAACTCAGCATAGGTAGTCATGGAGGAATGCCCAAGCGTCACCCTTCCATGGAACCACCAATCTTGAGCCTCTCCCTCCAAATGCAGCGTGGCCACCTTAATGGCCTCTGTTTCTGCCATCTGGTTGAGCTGGAAATATACATCTAGCTTCTCCACCCAAGACTTTCCCGAACTGTTTGATGATCCATCAAACGTAGGTAAATGGAATCGGCTTGTTGTATGCTGGGTATCCCCATCATGGTAATGTCTGTACCCTTTATGATGGTCGTGGGGTCTGCTGTCCCGCTTGATCTAAACAAAGTCTTTAAATAAAATGGCATCCCTGAACTCTTGCCCGGCTGCCTGGTACTCAGAAAAATACTTACTTATATGGTCTGGTTCTTCTTGTGCTCCTGTCCCTGTATATGCACTCAGAAAAGTGGGCGTAGTGGCACAAATGGGGCCATGTGATGCCTGGTACATAATCACAACCTTCTCCTGCAAATGGTGGGATGTGTTTGATCCCTCATCAACATGGAAACCCTTTGGGATTTCACGCTGCTTAGCCTCTACAGCCATGAATCTATGTCCTATCGCTTCTATCTGTCTTGCCAGGTCTTGCACTGATTTAAGGAGGGCTTCCCCAAACAGTTTCTCATTACTATCATCCACCATGGGCTCTCTCCACTCTGCTTCTACCGCAGGCTCCTCCTGTTCTGTGTCCACAACTTGAATGCAGTCTCCTTCTTCGTAGGTGTTCTTCAACCTACGCTCAATATCTTTGTAATTCCTACCTCTGTGACAGATGTAGGGTTTTTCTTCCAATGACATAGACTATTAGCTCCACAGGCTGAGCTAGATCTATGCTCTGATACCACTGTAATATTCCTTTTCGGGAATATTTGTAAAACACAGCAAGCTCTAACCAGAGATGGAATGGGAGGGAATTTACCAGATATCTCACCTTTGAAAAGAGGATGAGGTCTGGAGGCTATCTGGCCCTTTCCGGGCTCTGTCTAAGAGTGTGGGAATGCACAGCAAGTGGTATATAAATCTAGATTCAAAAGGGAAGAAATAACAGATTTGCAGTCATACAATATATATAAATCATGCGTAGATACTCAAGAAATAAGAAAACGCTAAGCCATTTTATTAATCTGATAAATACAGAGGAGTACAATCGGTGATCAAGGGACAAAATATAAATCTTGCATAAGGCAAGTCAAGATCTGTTCCCAGAATGTTGCATGGAATGACTGCATGTCAGATCTGCATTGCATGGGCTGGCTGTGCCTCAGATCTGCATTCTGGCTAACGAAACGCGGCCATGTCACTGCCCAGGCATAATCCCTTGCAGATCTGTGCCTTCCTTCGATCGCTCTTGTCTCCACTATCCGCGAATCTACAATAATACGATCTCTCGCCAATCCAGAGATTATCCAAAAGACACGCGACTATTTCTGCACTTAATCGCCTATCCGCAATCCCCCAGAATTCAATCGGAGCTTCACCAAATTTGGCTGCGTTCTACTATGCAGCAATTAAATACACTAATTCCCCTCCACCAGTGCTGTGCCATTAATAAATGCACTGCTCCTTCACCAATACAGTGGATCGATAATCTTATGAAGATACTGATGGGATTACCTCACCCGAGCAGGCACTCGAAGTCCCCTGGGGCTGAGGGCGAGATCTCCGATCAGAGACACTCAATGCGCTAAACAACGCTGCAGACAAGATAAAAATCCAGCGTGCTCAAGTCGTAATGAACGATTTCAAATTCATAAACTTTTTCATGATCCGTGAATGAAGAAACACTCCTTTTTATACGGCGTTGGCCGCTCTTGAATCCTACGACCGCCTCACCCACCAGACCACGGTAATATGATAGCATGGTAGCACTCTTTTGCTGTGTGCCCCATTCGGCCCTCCTTAATTACCATGTGTGTCTAATTTTAGAGTGAGTCGTGGTCCTTTGACTTACGTTTATTCATAAGCTAACTATATAAAGCATAATTGACAAAATTTAATATTTCCAATTAGCTATTGCTAATTGGGAATATTATAGAAAACACCATCATCACTGTCTAATCCAATCAATTTTACATGATTTTATCCCAATATTTCAATCGCCCTTTCGTCCTCCTCTTGATCTACATAGTTTTGTTGGAAGGGAGGTCTAATATGTTGGTCATTGTCCCTTTGTCTATCTTGATTGTTTTCTCTTCTATAATTCTGGTTCCTATTTCTGTTTTGGGGGTTGTTCTAATTGTCTCTTGGTTGTGCTTTCTCAAGTATGCTCATCTTTTTCATCATTTCTTCCATCATCCTTTCCATTTTTGAGCTAGATGTGGAGGGTGTAAATTCCTCCCTAAATGATACTTTCCTTTCATTCCTCATCCTCGCTCTTTTCTCTATTAGATTTACCTCCACAAAAAGAGCTCCCTTTTGCATGTCTTCCAAGGTTAAGGGGTCTCTTTCGCTTAGCTGATAGGCCATTTCAGGATCAAATCCCTCAAGAAATTTGGCCAAATCTGAGCCCTATGGAGGTTTCAATTCTAGTGGTATGGCATTATAAACACTATTGAATCTAGTGCAATAATTTTCAACACTTTCCCCAGTGTTTCTTTTGAGATTGTTGTAGTATAAAAGTATTTGGAGAGGTTTCTTTTTTATTTCCCATCTATTTATGAATGTTTGATGCAAAGAAGGGAGATCATTGATGCTATTAGGAGTTAAGCTTTTAAACCATTTTTTTACTTCTCCTCCTAAACTTTGGGCAAATATTCTCATCTTAACGGTCTCATCTTCTATTTCCATGTAATCAAATGCATCTTCCACCCTGTCTACATGTTGTTGAGATGTGGTAGATTATTTTGTAGTGAAATGGGGAATTTTAGACTAATAGTCATTTGGTAAGGGAACCATAGGTTGTGGTAACACTAATGGGGCATACCATGCTGCCATGGCTGGAAAGAAAGGTGGATTTACAAGGAGTGGATTATCAAGAGGGAAAGTGGGCTGAAATGGAGTGTTTTGAATAGTGATAGTATGGATTGGAGTGGAAGAAACACTTGGGCCAGCAAACTGATTTTGAGCAGATTTGTTATGAAATAGGATAAAGTGGTGAAGAAGCTGGGAATCAGGAGGAGTAGAAGGTGAGGATTCTCTACTAAAGCTCTGATGAAAAATTGTAGTTTTAATATCATCTTGGTTTAAATCACTTTGAGACCTGGTTCTAAAGATGTTCTTTGTATGATGTAAATCAAAGTGTGAATCCTCCAAGACAGTTAAGTTTTCAGGGATAGATTTTGTTCTTAAGAGGCTCCTATCAGCAGCTAATTTTCTAGACTTAGAAGTCTGCCACAAAATCTTCTCTGGATTGTCAACTATTGTACGAGGATTATGGTCTGGATGAGATCTAGTGTTGATCCTATGTAAAGCCAGACTACTTTGTTTTAAAATGAGTGAGGCTGAAGTTTTTTAGGGATTGTTTTGAAATTTTTGCCTCTCAGAATGTCTATTCTAGTATGGGACTAGGCTTCTAAACTTCCTCAAGGTTGGTTAACATAGTCCTAAAGAGATTTGGAGACCTAGATGATTAATAAGCCTACTGGGGCCAATGGAGTCACCAAGTGGAATTTTTTTAGCTTTTGTGAAGGTAAAATGTTTTATGGTTCCACCACCATGTTTATTATGAAGCGAATCTGAAATATTTTTGGATTTTGTATATTTCTGTGGTTATGAGAATGTCCTATGTTTGATTTTAACACTTAGCTAAGGTTCTTAAACAAACAGAGTCTACTCTATGGCTCACTAACTGATTTTCTTAGAGATTTGTAGGACTAAAGAGTTTATAATAGTTTGATAGGCTATCATAGATTCAATAGGTCCCACTGTGATCGCCATTATGTTGGTGTTCCTGAGATTTGATAGATTGGCTAACCAAAATACAAGACAAAATCAGAACCAATCTTTAGAGTTCCAAGATCTAGTCCTCCTATTCTCAGAAAGGGATCTCTCAAATTATTTGTTTGCAATGGTATATCTTGTTTGCTTTTAAGTTTATTGATTTTAGACTAGTTATTAAGTGCAGGTGTTTTGTTTGGTTGAATTGGTATAGTAGAACATGAAAGGGCTAGGTAGTATAGATAGAAAGAAGAAGTACCAGGTTCATTGGGCAATGGAGTCAAGAAGAGGTTTGTAACAAACTCATCAATGGATATGGGATATCAAAGGGAAAATCTAACTTGGCCACAGGATCCTTTAGTTTTTTGAATGAGATGGACATTAATGATTTGCAAAGAGAAATTGAATTTTCAACAAAGGTGTTAGGAATCTATAATTTTAGCATATTGGTGAGACTAAAACTGCAGAAACAACATCGTTTAAACCAGCTTTGGGATTCTGGGATCTAGCCCTCCTGAATCCGGAGAGGGATCTCTCCAATAAGTGCAAAGATGGATTTGTCTTTGAAGTTTGGGGTTATGATATTAGGCTAGTTATGAAGGCCAGGGGTTTGTTTGTTTTTTGGATGGTTGAGCATGATTACTATTTGAGGTGGAAAGTCCTAAATGTGAAGAGTTTCGAAGGTGATAAGTTGCAAGCAATCAGAATAAGCTTCGGCCAAAAATATAGATAATTCTAGGTTTTAGTCCATTGGGCTATGGAGTCATAATAGGATTTAATTGAGGCAGCAAGAGGCAAGAGTGGTCCATGGGGCAAGTCATCTATGTATAAGGATCTCTTTGAAGTTTGATTTATGGAATGAAATGATACAATAAGAAGGAGAAATAAATAGATGCAGAACAAGAGCAGCCCAGGATCTGATAAGTACTTTTAAACTAGTTAGCCTTTGACATGGACTCAAGAAAAACATAAAAGTAAACTAGGATCAGGTAAGTACTTTCAAAATAGCCAGCCTTTGATACACTTTCAATAGAAAACATTCTAAAACAAAGGGAAACTTGGAGGAAACTTTTGGAGTAGAAACTAGTGGGATGGGCTCACCACAAATCCTCTCCTAGCTCTGCTTTACTTAGTTACTTTCAAGACAAACACAAAGATAACACAGAATGGCCTAAGATATGGTAAGTACTTTTAAACTAGACATATTTTAACACATTCCAAGGGAAACATCTAGATAGTTGTGTGGAAAAAACTAGGACCAAGGCTCACCATATCTTCCTCAGTTCATCTTCACAAGACATATACTGAAAATAACATTTAAGAATAATATTCAGCTAAGACAATAAGATGAGGGAAAACCAACATTCCTATGCTTAAACTGAATTAAATCATTCCTAAATGACACAGATTGGAAGAAAACATATATATAAAGATTTTCAGTCAGAGAAGGTTACTGATGTACAGTAGGTCCTAACTCTATGCATGTTGTTCTTTATAAGAGAATATGAAACACAGTGAAAACATAAACAAAATAACAAGTTAAAATTAGAGAAACATCACCATCAACATAGACCAGGATCCCATAAGTCAGCTTGTATTGATGCTCCAAACCAGTTACAACTTTAAGTCCAGTGCTTTAGGTTAGCAACCATCTACACATCTCAGCCTAACCTATCTATCACCAGCAGAGCTTCAAGAGCCAGTGAATACTATGTACAATCAGAATTTTAAGCTCAAGTGTATATCAAAGTTCTACAACCAACCCCTCACTCATCTTCTGCAGAAGTATTTATGGAAGGACGAGGAGGTGAGATTTGATAAAAGATCTCAATTACAATTAATACATACTTAATGGCTTCTTGGCCTTTGAGGGGCTCAATGAAGAAATTTACATACATATCCTTTGTATTAAATGATTTTACATAAAGATTTAAGCTCTATGGGAGCTTTTTTTTGACCTTTGAGGCTCTGTGTGATGTCGAAGTAACTCTGTAGATGTTCTTTGCATTAATTTTCCTTGTAGAAGTAACTTTCTGGCTGTGCTGAGACAAATATCTGATCCTGACAATAACTTCGGCCTCTGTTTTGAATATTTTGAGGCACAGGTGGCATTTATGGTAGTTGAGGAATCAATTTGCCTCAATTTGTGGTGGTGGAGGGTTTCCTGTCAGTTAAAGCACTTCATATCTTCTTTAACATGTGTTTTAAATTGGGGATTAGGCTTTTGATAATCATTCTTAGCCGTGATCCCCGAAAAATCTGTCCTTAATCCTCTGTTCTGATAAATTTGGTCTTCGTCACTGATACTCTCTGTCTGTGCCTGATTCATGGTTTTTTCTAGTATGCAGGGCTGCATAGGGGCGATATGGCATCAATGCCTGAAGGAACACTAATGAAACGTGTTGTCAACACCCTGTGATGATTTTATTTGGTGAATCGAAAATGGGAGGATCGTCATCCTCCGCCTTCGAATTTTACTCGAAAAATGGTGATAAAACCTTGAAAACCTACAAAATATAAACAACTTATTATAAAATCCATGCATTTATAGGTTTATTGCTACAGAGGCATGTGGGGGAAGCATGGCCGTTGGATGGCTTCATCCAATGGTTAGGATTGATCGGAGAAGGAGGAATAAATATTAAATCAGAGCCGTCGATCGTGCAGAGATCGATGGTCAGGAGAAAAGGGGAAAGTCAAAAACGGAGAAGCGTTGACTAGGCGATGGAATATGGACCGTCGATCTGCAAATCAGATCGACGATGGAGATTAACTGGATGGCGCGCCGTAGCCCGGTTAACTATCGGGCATCTTCGGTGAGCGATAGTCATTGGATGGCCTACCCCAGATCGGACGGCGCACGGAAATATCGCTGGGCATCCGCGTACGAATGATAATGTGCGATGAGCAAGCGGTTTTGAAAAATTATAGGGGACGCGTGTCACGCGATGTATGGAATCGCTGGCGATCGGGGAAAAACCGCCTTTGCCGAAAGGCGGTGCGATGAAAACCGTGCGGTTTCGGTAATCGGATAGTGGAATGTGGGGACCACCAGGAGATGGACTCCGCACTGTCCGATATGTAGATAAGATCGATGGCGTGGAACGAATTAAATTTGAACCAGAGGGGATTTATAATATAATAACAAAACTGATGAATTTTCAATATAAACCAAGGTTTTTAAACTATAGCCGAGAAATATTAATACAAAACATGGCTTTGGCGCCCGATTGCGGGGCCGCGAGCGCATGGGAAATGATGTGACCAAGGGTCAATGGGAAATGAGTTTTAAGACTAAGCCCAAGGGGGATTAAGTCCAAAATGTGGGTTTTTTATGGTTTTTAATGATTTTCAAGGGAAATTGAGGGTTCCGATAAGGTAAATAAGGAATCTTTAAACCTTATAAAGGGGATTTTGATGAAGGGGAAATGGGAAAAAAATGAAAATGAAGGATTTTCATGGGAGATGAAAGGGTTAGAAAGAGGTTTAGTTGGGAAGAAGGGAAGGGGGAAATGGTGCTTGTAGCAGTAGTCTGGCTAGGAAATCAACAAGATTTCTAAGTGTAAAATGGGAACAACAGTGAAGTTTTGGACAGAGGATAGGCATGAGGCCTTCAAGAGTCTTCAAGAGCCAACAATTTTTAGCAATGAAATTTGTTCCTTGAAGGCTCAAAAAGTTTTTAGCCAGCATTTGGTATAACAAATTTTATAGTTGGCTAATAGTGGCTCCACTTGGGGATGGTGCCTTCTTGAAGGCATCAAGAACTTCAGACCTGCATTCTCTGGGAGGCTGACCTGTGCCACATCCATTATGTTCTCTGGGAGGCTGACCTGTGCCACATCCATTATGTTCTCTGGGAGGCTGACCTGTGCCTGATCCATTGGGCTACCCTTCCTTTGCTGGGATGATCTTCTCTGAAAACATATTTAGCACCCACGAAAATAATGGACCTTCATCAATACAAAATTTCTACCTACCCAATCCTATTGATCTAACATTTTTTCTTCATTAGAGTGCACTTGGATTGGAAAAATCTTTTACAACATTTTATTCTTTTGAAAGCATAAAACTAATATAATTCTACTCCTTGTTTATCCCTGAACTCAGATTAAACAGTTGAGTTCAGATGCTTCTCTACCTATTCTACTATCTGTTGGGATTAAACTGTCCAACAGATTTTAATTCTCTAAATTATAAGCATAAATTTAGAAACAGTCAAGTCAAGATTAAGCTGTTTGACTTGATGTGATCTATGGCATAAAAAAAAGCTACACATAGATTATTATTTGCAGAAAATTAAAACAAAATGGAAGGCTTAAGATCTGAAAGTTTTTCATCATGGCCTTCTCTTTTTACAGCTTTGTTTTGACTCATTTTTGAGCTGTTTCTTCCTTGTTATCTGGTTCAGATTTTAAGCTAATTAGAACCAGACTATCTTTGTTTATGACTCAAGAAAATAGAACATATTTGAGTCATCTCTCTTTGAAACCTTAGGTTCAGATTTTGATCATGTTTGAACCTTTAATTTCTATCCTAAACTATCTACTGATAAGCCAAGATCAGACAGTTTGGCAAATCGATTTCACTATTCTATCAGCAGAAAATTTAAAACTAATTAGTCAAGATTAGGCTGTTTGACTAAATAGAAGTGTGTTTTGTAGGAATGGCATTTAAGCTTGCACACTTTCAAAATTTGTTTCTCTTTTTTGGTATGGGGCTTATACCTTTCTTGTTTTGACAATCTGCCCTCTTTTCTTTCTTTTCATTGTTTTTGTATTTTTGATTTTTACAACTTTGAATGCAATGGTGGATGAGATATTTATAGTGGAAAAAAGATAAAAAGGCTTTTGGAACATAACGTGGCTCAAGAGAAGTAATGCTTAAGCATCTTGCCATTGACAGGACCCCTAAACAGTTCTGCTCCAAGCCATAAGTGGTCAAATTTTCCATGCTTGCCCTTCTCTTCCCTTCTTTAATCCCACTTTAGAACTTTTTCCCCAATCTTGAAATTGCTGGCCTTTGTTCTTCTGTCAAAAACTTTTTAATGTTGTCCTGCTTCTACAATGCTTTGTTATAAACTTCCTTTCTGGTTTGCTGAAGATGAATGGTCTGGTTCACTCTTATGATCATGTCATTTTATTTAGTTTGTAACTCTTGAATCATCTTCATTACTGGTATACCAAGGATGTTTGGAAAAATTGCATCAGTACCATACACAAGCTGGAAAGGTGACATACCAATAGATTTCTTCAAAGTCAATCTGTCAGCCCAGAGTGCATGAACCAGCTTTGTGTGCCAAGACTTCTTATTGCCCTCCAATAGTTTCTTGATTATTTTCACTAAGATTTTGTTGGAGGATTCTGCAATTCCATTACCTTGAGGATAGTAGGCCGCGGAATGCCCCAATGTTATGTGATACTTATGACAGAACTCAACCATTTTCCTTGATCTAAATGCTACTGCATTATCAGTGATAATCTTGGTAGGATAGCCAAATCTGGAGAGAATGTTAGTCTCCATAAATTTTATAATAACTGAATCATTGGCCTGTGTACAAGGTATGGCTTCTATCCACTTAGTGAAATAGTCTATGGCAGTAAGAATCCATCTATGCTGGGCAGAAGATGGTGGGTGGATTTCTCCTATGAAGTCAAGTCCCCACTGTTGAAATGGGGCTTCAACAGTGATTGGATGCAGAGGCAGGGGTAGCAGTTTTCTTTTGTCTTCAAAAATTTGACATTTATGACATGCTAGGATCATCTTGTGCACATCATAAAAAAGAGTAGGCCAATAGAAACCAGCCCTCAAAATTTTGTTGGCTATTGTCTTCCAGTACAAATGACCTCCACACTCTCCTTCATGGAACTGGTATTTAACCTTCTATGCATCAAACTCAGGAAAAAATTTAAGCAATAGACCACTTGCATTCTTCCAATAAACACATCTATCTATAATGTAATAGTTTACAGCTTTCAATTTAAGGAATCTTGCCTTGTTTTTTTCAAACCAGGAGGTGTATTCAAATTAAGCAAAACATAAACAATATCAGCATACCAAGAGGAATTCATAAAATGGTTTTCAACAATAGGAGTTGAGAGTTCCTCTTGATCATCCAAGCATTAATCATATTAATATCAAGAACTTCAAAATTGGATTCAACCATTAATCTAGCTAGACCTTGGCCTTTGATGAGTTTAGTGGGTTTTATCTCTAAATCATATTCAAGGATAACAAAAATCCACTTACCTCTCTTACCATCTGGGTCTTGTGTTAGACTGTCTTTAAAAACTGAGTTTGCGACAAAGGTAATGATGTGTGAGTGAAGGATGTATACTCTGAAGTCTTTCAAAGCTTTAACCAAAGCAAAAGCTTGATTTTCCATAATTTTATACTTCAAAGGGGAATCCCTCAATGCCTTGCTAAAGAATGCAATAGGTTGATCTTGTCCTTGCGGATTTTTCTATAAAAGGACAACAGTTATGGTGTGTTCCAATGCAAATGAAAAGATATAAAAATATTTTGAAAAATCAAGACTTATTAGAACCGGTGTTTTGGTTAAGGATTGTTTCACCAGCTCAAATGACTTCCTTGCTTCCAAAGTCCACTTTACCCCTTGCTCCTTCTTTAACATGTTTGTGATATTCCTAAGGAGCTCAGCCAAGTTGGGGATGAACCTTCTCAAAAAGTTAATCTTTCCAATGAAAGATTGCAACTCTTTGATGTTTCAAGGATGAGAGATTTGCAATATGGCCCCAATCCTCTTTGGATCTATCTTTATACCCTCTTCATAAATAATTTGCCCAAGAAGTTTACCTTCTTGGAGACCAAATAGTGTCTTCTTAGGGTTTAAAGATATCCCAAACTTTCTGCACTTCTCGAAAACTTTTCTTAAGTGTTCTAAGTGTTCTTCATCTATTTTTGAAAACACAGTGACATCATCCATATAGATAATGATGAAGAAGCCCAGTTCCTTCGAGAAAGCTATGTCCATGGCTCTTTGAAAATTTTCTCTAGAATTCATTAGACCAAAGGTCATTTTCAAATACATGAAAGTGCCCCATGGTGTAATGAATTTTGTCTTTAATTGATCAGTAGGGTGATCTGATTGTACCCTGAATAGCCATCCAGCAAATAAATTCTTCTAGACCCTACCACCCTTTGTAAAATGTGATCCATCTTTGGTAAAGGGTAGTTGTCCTTCAGTGAAGCTTTGTTCAAGTCTCTAAAGTCTATAAAAAGCTTGATTTCTCTAGTTTTCTTCCTACCAGACACCAGATTAGACACCCACTTAGAATATCTAATAGGGACAATAATACCAGCATCATACATTTTCATGATCTCCTTCTGAACCAATGGCAACTGAACAAAGTTTATTCTACGCAGTTTCTGTTTGAATGGTTTTTTGTTTTCTTTGAGGGGAATATTGTGCTGTATTATTTCAGTGTCATAGGACTTAAGATCTTCGTAACTCCATGCAAAAACATCAGAAAACTATTTAAACAACTCTATGTATTTAAGATTAATGTGATCTGGTAAAGTTTTAGACAGTTTAATCATCATAGGTTTAAGTTCACTTCTTGTATTGCACTCTTCTACTCCAGCCTCTACAGGTTCCAGTTTTGGCATTTTGGCCACATCGTTAAGATCGAACAACTCTTCCAAAGGCGCTAGACCGCTTGGAAAATTTTCATTTTTAGAATGCAGAGTTTCTAACTCATCTATTTCGAACTCAGCATCCAATTCTGCTTTGTTTTCTAGTTTTTCTGACAACAGGTTAATATTAACAGGTTCAGGAGATGGTTTCTCTTCACCAAGGAAATTTTCTTCACTACAGTCTATATCATACTCTGAATTCGAACTGTGTAGTTCAAATTCATTTATGAATTGCATGAAGTCTTCTATTTTTTTATCATTGTCAAACACCTACCAATACTTTTCATTATCAGGCACAACTGGTCTAAATTTTATCTTAGTTTTGCAGTCTTTGGTTTCATATGGCGTTAAGCATGTCCTAGATGCAAAGGCTAAATTGTGGGCTGCAATTTTTTTCTTTCTCGAGACAAAAATAAATTTGGACTCGTCAAAGGTTTTCAAGAGGTCCATGACATCATTTAGGTAGGCTCTAAGTCTGGGATGATTTGCATTATACTCCCCATTGACTTGCCTAATGACTAACTCTGAATTCCCATACACATTGATTCTTGTGACTCCTAACTTTTTCAACAGATGTAAGCCTAAGAGAAGGGATTCATATTCTGTTATGTTATTAGAACACTGAAAGTTTAACTTGTAGAAAATGCTTTCTGTGTGGTTATTTTCAGTGTTGGAAATCCAGACACCTGCACTAACATTGGTCCTAGTGCAGGAACCATCAAAATACATACTCCACAGAGAAATTTTTTTCAGTTTCATCCTGGTTAACCTCCTCTTTAACTACTGTGCTTTCTAATTTTTCATGATTAGCAGAACTTGATCGAATTTGTTCTAACTCTTCAGGTTTTTCGTTAAGTGGAGGCACGTTTTCTTGAGTGTCAAGGTTTAAAAGCAACGAATGCATGACTTGTAGTTCAAGACCTTTGTTTAGTTTGCTAAGGTTCAACGGTTCAGCAAACTTCTTTGACAGCTCTGTGGTATTTTCGTCTTCTTCCCTATTATTCATTAACCCTGTTAAAGTCACTTGTTCATCTAATGTTTCTTCATTAAACAGGATAAATGAATCAAGGCCAGTATCTACAGAGTATAAAGGGGATTTTTGCGGTCTGTCTTGAATTGTAACCGTGTATTGCATATGAGACTCCCTGTAAAGTCTTCTATTCTGATTGAAAATAGGGATAGTCACATAAGTCATGTCCATTTGCATAGTCCCCTGTAACTTAGCCCCCCAAGACCTTGATAATAACATTCCATACTTGGGGGGGACATCAGCCACAACAATATCCATAACTAGGCATTTGGCTGGAATCTGGGCTAAGTTAACACATAGGTCTTTGATCAATCCTAAACACCTTACTCTATTGGAATCAAAGGAATACAGATCTTTATATGGTATGGTAATTTCCAAACCAAGGCTCTCCATCACAGCTTTAGGCATTAAATTATGAGAAGCCCCAGAATCATGCATAGCATTGTGCAAAATTTTGTCATGAATGTTTAAACTTACATAAAAGCGAGGAAAAGGTCCCTCTTGATATTTACCTTCAATCTTAGGACCAAAAATCATCTCTGGCTAGTCATCATTAAGATTGACTGTATCATTACTCTCTTCTGTAATTAAAGCCTTCAAAATTTGGGTTCTAAATACATGTTGGGCAGCTAACTCAGTCAGGGGAATAGAGATCTTGATTTTTGAAATTTCCTACTCCAGGTTGAAAGGAATTTGACTCTTTAAAGCACTTGTCTCAGCTTTAATAGTTGTCTCTTTATCAGCAACATCAACTTGCTGATTTGTTCTATTTACACTTGACACAATTGTTTTCACATGAGTACTAGCTGAAGTGTTAGTACTACTAAGGTCTGCACTCTGTTTTTCATTATTTTGAGTGCCTTTCTCTTTACCTTTATCAGAATTTACAGCCACTATTTCATCCTTTTGTTTAACAATTTTAGGCTTGGTTGTAGTATTGTTTTGTGAATATTTGTCAGAGGTTTTGTTGCTGGGGGTCTGTTGATTGGTTTTGCTTCTAAGGTCATATTCTTTTTGAGACTCTATGATGAAAATTTCCATGTCTTGATAACAATTTTCTTCATCATCTCTTTTGTCATCATAAGGTGTGTATAGACCTTGTTTTCTATCATAATGAATCTCAAATTCATCATCTTCTACCCCAAACATATTGAAATCATCTCCCTCTGTTATCTCATTTGTTTCCTCAACCTCACTTACATAATTTTGATGAAAGGGAGGAGTGATCTGTTGATCATCTTCCCTAGGTCTGTTCTGAGGTTGGTTCCTTCTAAAATTCTGATTCTGGTTCTGATTCCTATTTTGAGGAGCATTTTGGTTTAGGCTTGTTTGTGTTTTCTTAATTATGCTCATCTCTTTCATCATCTCCTCCATCATTTTCTCCATTTTTGAGTTGGAGGTAGAGGGTGCAGATTCCTCTCTAAAGGACACTCTCTTTTCATTTTTCATTCTTCCTCTCTTCTCCATTAAGTTGACTTCCACAGAAATAGCACCTCTTTGAATATCTTCAAGAGTTGCAAAGTCTCTCTCTCTCAGCTGATAGGTCATGTCAGAGTCAAATCCTTCAGGAATATTGTTTAAAGGTGAGCCTTGTGGAGGTTTTAGTTCTGGGGAAAGTGCATTATACACACTATTGAATCTAGTGCAATAAGCTTGCACACTTTCCCCAGTGTTTCTATGGATCTTGTAGTCAGAAAGGACTCGAAGAGGGTTCTTCTTTACTTCCCATTTGTTTAAGAATGTTTGATGGAATGCTTGGAGATCATTAATACTATGGGGGGCTAAACCTTTGAACCACTTTCTCACATCTCCCCCTAAGCTCTGAGAAAATAACCTAAGCTTGACAGAATCATCATCAATTTCATTTCTGTCAAAATAGTCATTCATCTTATCCACATGTTTTGATGCAGTTGTAACATTTTTGGCATCATATAATGGAATTTTGGACTGATAGTCTTGTGGAAGATTGAATAATGGTACAGGAAGGTCTAGGGGAGCATACCATGTTTCCATGATAGGTGGTGGGGGAGGATTTACAAGGAGTGGGTTAAAAATAGGAACAATGGGCTGAAATGGAGTGGTTTGAACAGTGGATGTAGGGTGAGCAGAAGTGGATGGACCAGGAATAGACTGCTGAGCTGATCTTGGATGAGAGACACCTAAGTTGTGAAGGAAATGTAAATCAGGAGGTGTTGTTTCTCTGCTACTAAGAGGTTCACTTGTTTCAGGAGATGATAGTGAAGACTCAGAATCTAACTGATCTAAATCACCAAGATACCTAGTCCTAAATGGATTTACTAAGTCAACTTGAGATTTTTGTAGAGCTGAAAGATTTTCAGGAACTGAACTAGCTCTCAAGGGTGGCTTGAAAACAGTTGACAATTTAATCTTAGGAGATTTCCTAAGGATACCTTCTGGGTTATCAAATACTTGAGGTGGGTCTGGATCAGGGTAGGCTTTAGTGTGAATTTTTCTGGGAGCCACTATGCTGTTTTATTAGACCCAAAATAAACAAGAAAAGTTCAACTAGGTATGAAAGTCTTTGAGAGGTTAACTAATCTATTTACACAAATCTTAATCCTACAGTCCTCTAACTGAGTTTGAATGATGTTATAATGATGAGGGCTCTTCCCAGTGGAGTCTTAAGGTTTGCTAAGGATTGTGGAGTCGCCAAGTGGAAGTTTTTAGCTCCTAAAGAGGTAAAAGGTTTTATGGTCCACCACCATGTTTATTGGATACTAATCCAAAATATTTTTTAGGTTTTTCTGAGTTATTTTTCAGTTGTATGGTTTTTAAGAATTTCCTAACTTTGTTTCAAAACTTAGCTATGGTTATGAGACAAAGACATTTTACTCTTATGGCTAAGCCAACTAATCTTTCAAGGTTAGATAAAGTCTTAAGATAATCATAGGTTTTACCTAGCTTGTCACTGATTCAAACAAGTTTTACCATGACTAGCACTCTTTAGTAGTGCTTGAAAAGGATGCTTTTAACTCACAAGGTTTTATAAAAATAAAAATTGATTCTGGGTTCGAGTCCCCAGCGGAGTTGCCAGAAATGTTAGGAATCTGTAATTTTAGCAGATTGGTGAGACTAAAACTGTAGAAACAACATCGTTTCAACCAATTTTGGGATTCTGGGATCTAGCCCTCTTGAATCTGGAGAGGGATCTCTCTAATAAGTGAAAAGATGGATTTTTCTTTGAAGTTTGGGGTTATGATATTAGGCTAGTTATGAAGGCCGGGGGTTTTTTTGTTTTTTGGATGGTTGAGCATGATTACTATTTGAGGTGGAAAGTCCTAAATGCAGAGAGTTTAAAAGGTGAGAAGTTGCAAGCAATTAGAATAAGCTTCAGCCAAAAAGATAGATAATTGCAGGTTTTAGTCCATTGGGCTATGGAGTCATAATAGGATTTAATTGAGGCAGCAAGAGGCAAGAGTGGTCCATGGGGCAAGTCATCTATGTCTAAGGATCTCTTTGAAGTTTGATTTATGGAATGAAATGATACAATAAGAAGGAGAAATAAATAGATGCAGAACAAGAGCAGCCTAGGATCTGATAAGTACTTTTAAACCAGTCAGCCTTTGACATGGACTCAAGAAAAACATAAAAGTAAACTAAGATCTGGTAAATAATTTCAAACTAGCCAGCGTTTGATACACTTTCAATAGAAAAAATTCAAAAACAAAGGGAAACTTGGAGGCAAATTTTGGAGTAGAAACTAGTGGGCCGGGCTCACCAAAAATCCTTTCCTAGTTGTGCTTTACTTAGTTACTTTCAAGACAAACACAAAGATAACACAAAATGGCCTAAGATCTGGTAAGTACTTTTAAACTAGCCAGCTTTTAACACATTCCAAGGGAAACATCCAGATAGTTGTGGGAACAAAACTGGGACCAGGGCTCACCATATCTTCCTCAGTTCATCTTCACAATAAATATACTGAAAATAACATTTAAGAATAATATTCAGCTAAGACAATAATACGAGGGAACAACAACATTCCTATGCTTAAACTGAATTAAATCATTCCTAAATAACACAGATTGGAAGAAAACATATATATAAAGATTTTCAGTCAGAGAAGGTTACTGATGTACAGTAGGTCCTAACTCTATGCATGTTTTTCTTTATAAGAGAATATGAAACACAATGAAAACAAAAACAAAATAACAAGTTACAATTAGAGAAACATCACCGTCAACATAGACCAGGATCCCATAAATCAGCTTCTATTGATGCTCCAAACTAGTTACAACTTTAAGTCCAGTGCTTTAGGTTAGCAACCATCTACACATCTCAGCCTAACCTATCTATCACCAGCAGAGCTTCAAGTGCCAGTGAATACTATGTACAATCAGAAGTTTAAGCTCAAGTGTATATCAAAGTTCTACAACCAATCCCTCACTCATCTTCTACAGAAGTATTTATAGAAGGATGAGGAGGTGAGATCTGATAAAAGATCTCAATTACAATTAATACAGACTTAATGGCTTCTTGGCCTTTGAGGGGCTCAATGAAGAAATTTACATAGTAAATTATTTTACATAAATATTTAAGCTTTGTGGGAGCTTTTGTTTCACCTTTGAGGCTCTGTATGATGTAGAAGTAACTCCGCAGATGTTCTTTGCATTAATTTTCCTTGCAGAAGTAACTTTATGGCTACGTTGAGACAAATATCTGATCCCGATCAATAACTTCGGCCTCTGTTTTGAATGTTTTGAGGCACAGGTGGCATTTATGGTAGCTGAGGAATCAATTCACCTCAATTTTTGGTGGTGGAGGGTTTCCTGTCAGTTAAAACACTTCAGATCTTCTTTAACTGGTGTTTTAAATCAGGGATTAGGCTTTGATAATCATTCTTAGTTGTGATCCCCGCAAAATCTGTCCTTAATCCTCTGTTCTGATAAATTTGGTCTTCGTCACTGATACTCTCTGTCTGTGCCCGATTCATGGTTTTTGCTAGTATGCAGGGCTGCGCATGGGTGATATGGCATCAATGCCTGAAGGAAAACTGATGAAACATGTTGTCAACACCCTGTGATAATTTTCTTTGGTGAATCGAAGCTGGGAGGATCGTCATCCTCTACCTTCGAATTTTCCTCGAAAAATGGCGATAAAACCTCAAAACCCTGCAAAATATAAACAACTTATTATAAAATCCATGCATTTATAGGTTTATTGTTGTAGACGCATGTGGAGGAAGCGTGGCCATTGGATGGCATCATCCAATGGTCAGGATTGATCGGAGAAGGTGGAAGAAAGATTAAATCAGAGTCGTTGATCACACAGAGATCGACGGTCGGGAGCAAAAGGGAAAGTCAAAAACAGAGAATCGTTGATTGGGCAACGAAATTAGGGCGATGGAATACGGACCGTCGATCTGCAGATCAGATCGATGGTGAAGATTAAATGAATGGTGCGCCGTAGCCCGGTTAACTATCGGGCATCTTCGGTGAGTGATAGCCATTGGATGGCCTGCCCTAGATCGGATGGTGCACGGCAATATCGCTAGGCATCCGCATACGAACGATAATGCGCGATGAGCAAGAGGTTTTGAAAAAGTACAGGGGACGCATGTCACGCGATGCATGGAATCGCTGGTGATCATGGAAAAACCTCCTTTGCCCAAAGGCGGTGTGATGAAAACCGCGCAGTTTCGACAATCAGCTAGTGGAATGTGGGGACCACCGGGAGACAGACTCCGCACCGTCCGATCTGCAGATCAGATCGATGGCATGGAACGAATTAAATTTGAACTGCCGGGGATTTATAATATAATAATAAAACCGACGAATTTTCAATATAAATCAAGGTTTTTAAACTATAGCTGACATATATTAATACAAAACATGTCTTGGCGCCCGATTGCGGGGCCGCAGGAGCATGGGAAATGATGTGACCAAGGGTCAACGGGAAAAGAGTTTTAAGACTAAGCCCAAGGGGGCTTAAGTGAAAAATGTGGGTTTTTTATGGTTTTTAATTATTTTCAAGGGAAATTGAGGGTTCTGATAAGGTAAAGAAGGAATATATAAACCTTATAAAGGGGATTTTGATGAAGGGGAAATGGGAAAAACATGAAAATGAGGGATTTTCATGGGATATGAAAGGGTTAAAAAGAGGTTTAGTAGGGAAGAAGGGAAGGGGGAAATGGTGCTTACAGCAGTAGTCTAGCTAGGAAATCAGCAAGATTTCTAGGTGTAAAATGGGAACAACAGTGAAGTTTTGGACAGAGGATAGGCATGATGCCTTCAAGAGTCTTCAAGAGCCAACAATTTTTAGCAATGAAATTTGTTCCTTGAAGGCTCAAAAAGCTTTTAGCGAGCATTTGGTATAACAAATTTTATAGCTGGCTAACAAAAGGGAGCTTAAAACATAATTTGAACAATAAAGAGGTATTTGATAGACATGGCTAACCATGAATTCTACAAACCACACTTTAAGAAAATGATGACTTCAAGACAACTTTTAAAATGAAATCTAAGATTTGAGGAACACCCTATTTCCTCAAAGACTTTATTTCAAAGGAATTAGAAAACATGAAAGATTCACTGATAATTGCAGTCCTAGAAGAGGGAACACCTAACACATCCATGATTACAACTATAAAGACCTTTAAAACAATTTTTCAAGCAGGGACAAAGGGTATGATCAAAACAGACCTCCTTGGCTAACTATAAACAATGGTACTTCAAAGGGAGACTTCAAAAACAGTTTTAAAGTGGCAGCAGACAAGCAGGGAAAACCATAAATCATGTTGGAACCAACTATGTGAACTATATGAGAAATAAACAAGAATAAGGGTTCAAGAGAATTATTAAAGACTCTAAAATCCCTTAGCAGAAGAAAACATAAAACAATGAAGGATAAACAGATCTAAGGTGCTTCCAGGATTCATTTCTTAGTCTAAAATTTTCATCCGACTGTAGTTAGAATTTATGAAACATAATGAAAACAAGAAAAACAACAAATAGTTCATAATAAATCACCAACAGCCAAGCTCAGGGATCCAATGATAGAGCCTTCTCAAGAACAAGCATGTCAAAACATAATCCAGCTTCCAAGACTTCAATTTCTTCTTCAACTTCAGACAGACTATGTATTATTTCAGAGAGTTTCAGTGTTACAACAAGTGACCAACCAACCCTTTACAACGTGCTCCTCAAGGAGAATTTATAAGAAAATGAGGAGGTGGAAGAGTTACTAGGGTTGAAATGTAATTAATTCTATACTAAATGCAACTCCTAGCCTTGAAAACCATGCAAGGCATAAGGTATGAATGCATTGAATTACAACTCTATTTCATTAACTCTGTTTTCTGCTTTTTAGGCTTAATGGGTAAAAAGATTGACTTTAAGGCACTTTATTATATTTACAATAACTTTATTGACAGTTTGAAATATCTTCTTTTGTTTGTAATAATTGTCAGCTGCCTTTGGCCTTAATGTTTCTGTCTGAGATTTGTTCTGGGTATTCCTTTGAGGCAGAGAGTTGCAAGGTGGCAGTTTAGGTAGCTAGGGATTCAATTAGCCCCTTTGATATTGCATTTGAGGTCTTCTGGATCTGATTTGTGGATTAGGCCTTTGATTCCAGAGTTCATGACTTGATCCTTTCAAGCTTTTATTAGGAATTTTAATCTTCGGATTATGCTTTGATCTTCATATTGACACTGATATTAATCCTTCATTTAATTAATGCTGACTGTGTTTGCTGTTGCAGGTGTGCAGAGGGTTTATTGGAAAATTTTTTTAGAAAGCCAATGATCATGAATTATCGGCCTTCTCAAACATGTAATTAGCACTTCAAAAGCCCTTTAATTGGTACCAAAAGCCATGAGGATCGTCATCCTTGGCCAATAACAGTGTAATCATCTACGGGAGGGTTTTATTCTTGAAATTCATTAAAACTGCACAAAAAAACACACAACGTTATTTAAATCCTGTGATTGGAGGGTTTGACTGCTTAGGATGTTTTATGGAAGTGTTTCGGAGCAGCGAGAATGGAGGAATTTGCAACAAAAGGGAGAAAAACCTTGGTAGAAGAGAAACAGGGTTTGAATTTTTAAATTTGGCGTAGGAGTGATAAAGGGTGGTTTCAGAAAACTAGAAGCGGTTTTCGCGCAACATTTGGGGGGTAGGAAGTATTACCTTTTGGAATATGATTCCATACTGCGATTGACGCATGGAAAATTAAAGCCACCCATATCGCGCAGAAGTAGCGCACTGGGAAGGGAGGTAAAAAATTATGCGATATTGAGTTTAAGCCATTGGATGATCATCGGGAGATCGAACGGTCCGGATAAAACGCGATGGAGGGCAAGCTACAAGGAGTATGTATGGTGGGGCATAGGGCTCGACGGAGAGCGATGGGACCATTACCGTTGATCTAAGGGAAGGAGAGTAGATCAACAACTATTATTCAGTGCGAAAAATCAATAGTCTTGAGGGAAAATTGGAGTGGGCCAGGCAATGACGTAATGTTTCTGTCACGTAGTGGACGGGTTAAACGGAAAGCTGGGTTCATCGGGTTGAGTCCTGATCATGAGATTTCTCAGATGGACAGTCAAGATTTAAAAGGAAGAGAAGATGGATGAATAGAGGAAAAGGTAAGGCAGGGTGAATGGGAAGAAGGATAAGGTCCAATGGTTGTTGATCTACAGAGATCAACGGTCCAGATTTGTTTAAAATCGAAATGTCGGGGGATGGAAAAAATAAAAGGAAAAAGGGGTTTTGGAAATGGGTTGTAGGCCTTTTAAGCGCCTTACTGCGGTGCTTTGGCCATATGAGAAACAGGGCTGAAGGTTTATAAGCTCCCAGGGGCTTAATAACCTTGTAGTGCACAAGAATATTTTTAAGGCCAAAAACAATGATTTTAAGGCCAAAACAGAGTTCTGATAGGTGGAATGAAGGGATTTAAACCAAATCAAAGGGATATATAAGGTTAAAAAGAGGATTTTGATGGTTTGGAGGTTAAATGAAGGTATTTTGAGGGATTTTCTGAAAAGGAAAATATGGTTTAAAATGGAATTGTTCATGAGTGAAATGATGGAAAATGGAGTTTTATATGCAGTTTTATCTTGGTGAATAGCAGGTACTTTAGGATTAATAGTGAAACAACAATGAAGATTAAATCAAACGCTAATTATCATCATAAGACTTTTAAAAGATTATAATTTTTCCAAGGAAACTATCTCTTGATGTCTTAAAGACAAAATTAGCCACCATTGGGTATGACAAAATTTATAGGTGGCTAACAAGATGAATAGCCCATGTCCCACTATTAGGTTTTGACAAGTTGTAAACATGTATTTGATGTTGCAGTAGCATTAATAATATATTATCTTTCCGACACTGATTCACATGCTTGTTTATGGTGATAGTACTAGCTGTCTAATATTTCACTATGTTGTGCGGATGCTTTCATGCATGCAATTGATTATGAACTAATTCATAGTGGTTGCATGTATGTTTGCTCTTGAATTCATGTTTATTTATTCCTTTCCACATCGGTGATCTATTGTGAACCACTTTTTAGTTAACTTTTGGTGTGTTTTCTTTCATGTATGTTTGACTGGTTTTTTGGCTCACCAATCCCATTCATGGCATACCCCCCTTTTATTGTGTTTCTTAGACTTGCTTGTATCTTTGTTTATGGTTTTTCATTCTTGGGTTTATTTTTCTTCATTGATTGGTCATTTCACCTTTTCCTCTACTCCATCATCCTCTCATCTGACAACCAAGAGTGGAAACACTTATGGTGGTAGCCAGTCCCACATACCAGATGGGGCTCCTATCCCAAATGGTGTGAGGTCTAATTGGGACCTTTCACTGGGGAGACCCCCTTGTTATCGACAGTACAATTTTTCCCTTCAACAAAATTGGTGCTAGAAGGAGGGCTAGATGACAAGTTGAGGCCTTAGAGCCTGTTTTTAGTCTCATATATGTAATGGCTCATCCCCAAATCATTCTCTCGAGATGTTTATCAGATTTATCTGGTTCTCGATGCTCAATCCCCGATGAACCTCTGTATCACTTTTCTCAGTTAAAATTCGATGGTGAGAATGGAGTTTCCATAACCGAGCACCTTTCGGATTTCTGTGAGTTTTGTGTGTGTTATGAAACTGATGATGTGGAGTGGGATTGTGTGCTTTTCTCCCTCACTCTCGAAGGTCACGTTAAGTAATGGTGCCACACATTGCCGGCGGCTTCCATCCATTTGTTCCAGTAGCTTGCCGATGAATTACAACAAGCTTTTCACAGGTACGAGTTTCAAAATGTATTAATAAGGTTAAATGAGATTAGAATGGAATCTCTAGAGGAGTTTTCTATTAGATTTGTTCATTTTTGTTTTGAGTTCCCTGAAAGGGATGTCGATTGGAAATATTTAATTGAACAATTTTGAGAGGTGGTTTTCGTTTCCCTAGAACAATTTCAATCGGCAACCAAGCCTGATCCCAGTGTTTGTTATGAAGATCCTCAATTTTCTAGCCGTTCAGACTTTGTCCGTAATGTTTCCTTTTCTATCTCCCTAAGCCCAAAACACATTCATGCCTCCAAGAAGAGTATTATTATTTGTGACATTCATATTCCTCCTCCTAAATTTCTGTGTAATGGAGTGTTGGTCACAAAATTTCTTAGTGATGATAGACGTGGACACCGAAATAAAATCTGTTGTACCACTCCTGAATCTTTCATGCACCCTGTCAAATCAGAGCTTGAAAAACATATTGGCCTAAAATCTCTCCCTGTTAATGAAACCTATATTGAGTCCACTGAATGTTTACCTGGGTACGGTTCTAAATCTCATTCACATACTGATAATAAATTGAGTCTTGTCCCCGATAAAGTTGATTTCCCTACAAAATCACTAGACTGTAATGGGCATGAAGGATCATTGGCCTCTCTGGATGACACTGATGTGCGAGATGAAGGTCCTTGTACAGTTTATACATCCACATCTAAATAATTTCTTCCATTTTCCCTGATTCATTTCATGAGTCAACCACACCAGTAATCTATTCAATTCATTCAAAGATGTTTTATACTAGCGTTGACAACAATCATGAACACGTGTGTGGTGTTTCACAATTGCGTTATGAAATTGATGAATCTCTTATGTCTGATAATTTTCATCTGCAATATTTAAACAACCAAAGGATTGACTGCCTATCTCAACAACCCCAAGATGTTTATTTTATTGATTCATCCCAACTATTAATCCCATGGGAGCCTAACATGCTATATATCCAACCTGATCAAATTGACAGCTCCAATCATTGTTATTTATCTGAAAACATATTCGCTCACACCTCTGGGGGCTATCATTCATATCTATTTGTTGACCCTATGAAGCCAACGAAATTTGATGATTTGCTTTGTGATGATTCAAGGACCCATCAGGAAATTGAAGCAATTCATCTTCTGCTAGCTGTTACCTCAAGTTCTTACGATCATGATGAGACACCTGAAACAAGATAGACTAGGGTTTCCCACATTAGGGTTTCTAAAATGATAGTTCCCATGTATCACACTCCTCTCAGCGTAACCACGTTGGATGTCAGCTCAGCTGGGCAAACCTTCCATTCGAGTGATCTTTCCCTGAGCACAGATTTCTATTCCCTAACAGCTGGTATGCAACAACTGATATACCCTAATTTATTCACTGGAGGGAAAATGTTGTCCATTGTCTCTAATATTTTTTATTGTTGCCCAACAAGTACCAGTTGCATTTAGGCACAAGCATGTGATGTCTTACAAACCTCTCTATCACCTGAAAAGTTTCTGTTCAATTCATCCCATCCTTGGAAATCTAAAGAATCTGATACATTGGGTTGTCAATTTGTCAGTTTGCAAACATTTAATCGAATTGATAATAAGCCCACTGATGGTTGTCCAATCACCACAATTAACGATCACATCCATTCACTAGTTTATTTCACGAAACCATCAAAGTTTGGAAGCCCCCACTAGAAGGTTCAAAGTTTTTCTAGGATGGTGAGGCATGTCAGCCTCTATCAAAGGTTACTTTAGATCCTCACATCCTCGATGAAACCTAGGAACAAATTAGAACTAGGTTTTTCAAAATTAGGGTTTCTGCACTTGTATTTGCAAGCACCTAAAATTCACTTGGCAGATTCCTATTTTTTCCATTCCATCAGATTGATTATCCTCAACATCTTGATGAGATTCCTGGCTCGTTTGACGGACCCTTCCAATGAATATACTTGCAAATAGGAAATTTTTTACCTCACTTCCATCAGATTTAGGGTTTTCCATGCATGGATGTGTGTCATTTATAGATGATTTTAGGTTTCAAGTACATATCTATGTGCATCAGGATGAAAGTGAAACTTAGCTTGAACAATCCATTCTGGCACGTTCTCTGGTAAGTAGCCATGACTTTCTTGTTGTTACGCATGCTCTTTAGGTAAGTCTTGTTGTTGGTGCACAATTTTGTATGCTAGCTTTGATTGCGAACATTTTTGTTCATGCAAGACGAGAACTAATGTAGTGGCTGCACTAGAAAGCTGATTTCACATAACCCAACAACCTCTTTGGTTGAAATAGGGTTTTAGGTTTAGGCTAGCTAGTATCTGTTAATAAAAGTTTGTTAGTTCAAGTTGTTAATTAGGTTTACTTGCGAAAATTTTGCTCTATGATTTAAAATTTTGTTCACTGTATTCTCTTACGATCAATAGCTTTATGCAGTATAATTTTCGATTTATTTCACACACATTTCTCTTTTAGTTTGCTTATTGTTGCATAATGATCAGATAATCACTGCATGTGATTTTCCTTTTTTTTTCGACCTGCAACTAGTTGATCTTTCTTGAACATGGCATTGCGTTACGTCATAAGCCTCGTATGTTGCATTGCGTTGTACGCATTATTCCTTGCATCATTTGCACCAGTTGTTGAGATAGCCGTGAAAGTTTCCATGCATTGCATGAGCCCTCCTTGAACATGAGCCCTTTAAACCCTCGGTGCCCAGACTAGCCTTCTTACTCCCCCTTTGCACGGGTTTAAAGCCGGATGGATTGCTTTGACCTCTTTGTATGCATCGAAATCCTAATGATATTTCTTACTTGTTTTGCCTTGATTGCTAAAACCCTAACTCCATTGTTTGCAGGAGGCTGTGGTGGTTACCTGAAGAGGTAGCTTCTCTCAGAATAGTTCATCAAAGTCACATTCTCAACATAATGCCTATGAGTTTAAATTCATTAGCCAAGGAGATACGAGACGATTGCTTGTGGGGAACCCTAATGAGTTTGAATGGCCTATACCTGTAACCTGAGCCTTGTGCCTAGCATAGTCTCAAACATCTTAATGATATATTTTTCATGTTTCACCTGTGGGTGGTAGATTAGATGTGAAGGTTTGGCATGAGGGCAAACCCAAATCAGAATATCTTTCAGTTTCTGTCAAACAAGAAACAACCTCTCTGGCCCGTAAAATAATTCGGGATCCCTCATCCACCCATGCAAAATAAGTGCTACAAGCACATGAAACAAATAAGGGTGAAGGATTGAGAAAGGCTTCTTGCGCAGAGAGGTAATGCAATGAATCCATCGAGGTACTGACTAGGCTTGCTGGTAGCGAAGCAACGTTTTTGATTTCTTGAAGTGACTCCGCCGGGGTACTGTCCAGGCCTATTGGCAGCAGAGCAACACTGGAAACTTATTTTAAATGCAACTACTAGCATTCGTGAGCCTCCTCTTTGATGTTTTCTGATTAACAAGACCTAGCTGCGGCACAAGGATTGGGTATATTTCTAAAGGTCAAAGTAATACAAAGAGTACCCATAGAACCTGTTCAATATTCATTTGCATCACTATAATTTGGACTTATAGTATTGTTGGGACGTTGAAAGAGATGATGGATTCTACCAGTGGTTCGCCATTTGTTGTAGCTGCTATAACACCACCCAAAATTTTGAGTGTATTCAAAATTTTGGGTCCCCCCTCTGCTCGCTAACCATTCTAAGGTTTGGCAAGACCCTAATTTATACAAAATGATCCCCTCCTTGTTTCAACCTAACTCACCATCATGAAAATGCATTGATACTATAGTTGGTGCATTAAGTGCATGACACATCTCCGAGAAGCACCTTCACCATGGATTTTTAGGCATTCTATTTGGGTTCTCCATCGAGCTTGGGGTCACATTTTAATTATTTTTAAATTTAGAAACATTATTCTCTAAGGTAACAATGAATAATTTATATTAGAATGTTTTATGTAGGTCGAGTCCATGGGGAATATGTCCAACAATATCGCCAGGAGGTAGTGGGCGATCAAGTCATGCAGTTGCACTTTTGTTGCAGCAGTGACAAGTGTGACCCATCCCCAAACGCGACTATACAACCTCTTACTAATTCGCAGACCTCCACGGGTCACGAGGTCGCATTCCTGAAGCATGAAAGCAACGTGCGACCCAGCCCCAAATGTGACTATGCAACCTCTTTTCAAGTCGCAGATCTCTACAGGTCGTGGAGTCGTAAGTCTGAGGAATGTATAGAAGGTGTGACTTATCGAGAGCTGCGACCATGCGACCTCCATAGTCGCAGGGTCATAGGATCACACATAAGAGTATCCATAACCAGATGCGACTCTCCAACCATGCGACCTCCATGCTAGGGCTGCGACTTCATGCAAAATCATTATTAAATAATGGGTGTTTTATTATTCACATCCCTAAGAAGATAGATGATGACTAGAACATGTTGAGCCTCATTTTGAGGACGTGTCTTTGTGGTTGGACACCATTGGAAGATTGCCTCTAGTTTGTAACAAATTGTTTTGGAAGAGCGTTTGGCTCCAATGCACCAAATACATTGTAAAGTACATAACATAACCCCCAACATAATGCCCTATTAGTTTATGGGTAAAGAGGTATGTTAGTATGATTATTTCGTCGTAAAAGATCACTTTAGCTATGCATAACAAATAGCCCTAACATCGATTATGGATGCAAAATATCTTTAAATTTGCTGCAAAAATTCAGATCTAAGCACAAAAAGACATTAAGCAGATAAAATATAACATGGCTCCATGCATCCAATGAAAAAGACAAGAACAAAGTGTTTAAAAGAATGTTTTGTATTATATTAAGGAATGGGTCACCTGAGAGGAAAATAAGAAAGGTGTTTTCTGGTTTTCCTCAGTGGGATGGGTTCTTGGAAGTCCTCAGTGTTTCAGATCTAACATTTCTCTCTCTTATGGATGTAGAAAAGCAAACATGGAACTCAAAGGGAGTTCACAAAACAAAATGGAAAATGGTGACCAAGAGTAGATCCAGAGTGATCTAATGCAATGAAGGTGACTAATGAATGGGAAAAACCCCCCTATTTATAACAAAATATTCGGGCGGTCTAGAACTCGGTGCATGAATAAAATATTATTAATCAAATTCTAGAAGCACCCTTTAGGAATATTTTATTATATTTGTTGGAGGGAAAAGGGTTCTTGACTTGGGTCAATTCATTTATTTATAAATAATAAATAAATAAATGGTTTATTTATCATTTTAGGGAAGTGATGGGAATATAATTAAATAAATAATGGTTTATTTAGTTATTTATGGATGATTTAGTCAAATTTAACTAAGAATATTATTTAAATAATGATTTAAATAACTTATTCTTAGGGAATAATTAAATAAATAAGGATTTATTTAATTAAGTTCTTTATTTTGGGTTAAATATGACCAGGAAATATAAACAAATAAGTTATTTTATGTGGTGAAAGCAATTTTACTTAGGGTAAAATTGGTCTTACATGGTGTACTTGGGTTCATCTAATAATAACATGTTAGATGACCAAAAATTGGTGTAACAGATTTCCCCCCAACGTACAAGTGTTAGGAGAAAATAGTATGACCGAAGTACGTTGTAAGAACTCAATCACTAGGTAGCAAGAGAGAGGTGAGAGAGAAATGTAAGGATGTCTGAGGTGTGAAAGGACTAGACCCTGAGGAGACGAGACTTACAGGTGCAACAAGTCTCTATAAAGTGGTACCTGTGCTAAAGGCGGCGAGGGAGGCATACCTATGCCTACCGAGACAAAGTACAAAGAATAAGGCACCCGGAAAACCACGAAACGCAATAAGTACAAAGAATAAGGTGCCCGGAAAACCACGGAATGCAATAATGAAGCATGTGCTGGCCGAACCATGAGCCAGATAAATCATAGGATGAATCCCACATACATGTGATGCCTGGAATAATCGTCAGGACTTATACAGTAATATGGTAGTACATGAGAGACAAATATACCCAAATGCCCCCTACACATGGGGAAGGGCTCTTAAAATCTGACAGAGTCATGTGAATCAAAAATGGCGCTGCAAGTGGTTGAAGCCGATATCATCCAATGAGAGGAGCTGCATCAAGGGCGGGAAGAAAGTCATCCGAGAATGTGGGGGGCCTACCTGCAGGGCCACCCCCTCATGAGGGTTGAGACATCTCACACATGCCCGGGGATCATCAATAGTTGTTGCGGCATCACTGGACCACCAAGTATACGTATCGTGAACATGTTGAGAAGAGGCTGGATCCAAGGTACCCAGATGAAAACTAATGATGATGTTGAAATGATGAAAGGTCCAAAGGGGACCCGAAAAACATGAGTATGAAATGGTATCTCATGATGGAAATCGACACAGACAATAAAAAGGATGGAGGCTAAGTGGTGCCCCAAGGAAAAGTGTTGTAAGTGGGGAAATCCGATTTGAAAAAGGAGGAAAGGAAGACTTCGTGGACAACATGTGTCCTGGTGAAGTAGTGACTGATGAATACAAACATATGCTGGCTATCTACAAGAAAGTAAAACATGCACTGCGAGCGGGAAATGCTAAGGGTAATACCTCTTGAGATAGAGTGCATTGCGAGGATTAGGAAGGGGGTGGCCTTCAAAGTCCTCTAAAAGATATGCCCCCTTCCCTAGATTTTTACTGATGATGTAAGGACCTAGCCATAATGAGTCGAACTTCCCATGACCGAGGGTATCGTGGGCCTAGTCATATACTAGAACAAGGTCACCTTCATGAAAGGTGCGAGGATGCACTTTTCGGTCATACTGAGCTTTGGTGCACTTTTTCGCCACTTCAAGAGTTTGTAATGCAACACGACGATCTTCAGAAGTGCGCTCAAGCATGATAAGTCGTTGTTCTAGAGGTTGGGTATCAAGGAGAAGTTCAACGACAAAATGAAGGGAAGGGATTTCACATTCGATTGGTAAGACTGCCTCCTTGCCAAAGACAAGGTGGAAAGGAGTGAAACCAGTGGCAGTTTTAACAGAAGTATGATAAGCCCACAAAGCAGGGAAGAGCTTGAGGTGCCGAGCATGAGGTGCCAATTGGTTTTGTGTTTATTCATCGTTAGTTGAAGCATGGTCTTAAGAATTTTTTTGACCGCTTCAACTTGGCCATTACCTTGGGGGTAACAGGAATATGAATATTGATGTTCAAAACCCAATAAGGAGGAGAGCTCATGCCAATTCTGATCTTCTAAATGTCGGCCATGATCTGAGACTAACTGTTTTGGAACTCCGAATCGAGCAATGACATGGTTAAAGAAAAAGAGGGCCGCAGTGGCTATCGTATTGTTGAACATCAGCATAGCTTCGGCCCATTTAGTGAAGTAGTCAACCACCATGATGATATATTTGTTGTTACCAGCGGATGGAGGTCGACATTCCATAAATTCGATGGCCCATTTACAAAAAGGACCAGCTGTGACAACACGATGGAGAAGAGAGGAAGGAGCTCACGCCTTGGGGGAGAAATGTTGGCAATTTAAACAGTGTTTTACTGATTCAATTCAATCACTGAAGAGAGAAGGCCAAAAATAACTAGCACGCATGATTTTTTGGGCGGTGGCGAGGCCGGAGAGGTGGCCACCACAAGCACCACTATGGCAGGCATTTAAGACTTGCTCAGCTTTAGCGTGGGTGAGGCAACGATGAAGGACAGTATCTATGCTGCGATGATAAAGGTCGTCGCCGATTAGAAGGTAGCAAGAGGCTTGGTGTCAGATACGTCTTCGAGCATCGCGATCAAGGTGAAGGGCGAACTTTTGGGTTCGCAAGTAAGTAAGGATGTCACTATACCAAGGATCGTCGGTGGTGATGGCAAACAAATTTTCATTGGGAAGAGCATCATTAATTGGAGTATCTTGCATTTTGGTAGGCAAATCAGAAATGAGTTCAGCTAGGACTAAACCTTTCTTACTTTTTGGGGTGCCAAATTCAAGGTCAAATTCTTGGAGAATAACGACCCAACGGAAGTACTTTCCATTGAGGATGCGGCGACTCAATAGGAAAGCCATGTGGTTGGAATCAATCACAACCTTGGTGGAACGCATAAGGATATAATGACGTAATTTTTGGACCGAGAACACGACAGAAAGTGCTAATTTTTATTCATGTGAGTAGGAAACAGGTGGACCGGCAAGGTTCCTACTGACATAATAGATCACATGTTCGACATCATTATCATCCTCCTGGATAAGGACACCAGCAACTGAATGTATGGAAGCGGAGATGTAAAGAATGAAATCCCAGTCAAAGTCAGGGGGACGGATCAAGGGAGCAGATGTGAGAGCATGCTTGAGGGCATCAAAAGAATCTTGATCATATGTATCCCAGACAAAAGGGGTGTGAGATCGAAGAAGTCTAAGGAAGCCGTGTGCGGTAGTGGCATAGTCAGGAACGAATCGGCGAAGAAAATTAGCTTTGCCTTGGAGACTTTGTAGCTGGCATAAGGTATGAGGCAGAGGAAGTTCAAGAATGGCTTGAACCTTCAAAGGGTCGAGATTTATTCCGTCTTTAGACATAATGAAGCCGAGGAGACGACCAGCGGGAACACAGAAGACACATTTCAAAGGGTTAAGGAAAATTTTATACTTGTGGCATCGGAGAAAAATGGTACGCAGGTCATGAAGGTGTTGCACCCGATGTTTAGAACGTGCGGTAAGGTCGTCTAAATAGGAAAGGATAATATGGGCTAAGTCATGGAAGCAATAAGACATGGCTCGTTGAAAGGTGGCACCGGCGTTTTTAAGGCCAAATGGCATGACTCAGTATGGGAAAGTGCCCCACGGACTAATGAACGCGGTTTTAAGTTGATTAGCACGAAGAATAACAATTCGGTTGTATCCAGAGAAGCCATCCATAAAGGAGAGAATCTCGTGCCCCGCACACTCATCGATGATTTGGTCAATAAATGGTGTGGGGAAGTTGTCTTTGGGACAAGCTTTGTTCATATCATGAAAGTCGGTGCAAACATGAATGGTGCCTTGTTTTTTGAGGACGGGAACTGCGTTAGACACCCAAGGGGTATACTTAATGGGGTAAATGAAACCAGCCTGCCGGAGCTTTTCGATTTCAGCTTTGATGGCATTGCGTCTAGAAGGATGGACGGGTCTTAACTTTTGACAGACTGGAATGGCATCAGGCCATGTGTCGATGTGATGTTCGAAAATGGCAGGAACTAGTCCGGGCATTTATGAGTATGACGAGGTGAAAACATCACAGAATTCTTTGAAAAGTTTCATGTAGGCTTCAATTTATTCGAGAGTACATTGGGCGCCCATGGTGATATGTTCTTCAATACTTGGCTTGACATAAATGTTGATTTTGATGGTGGGAGAGATATTAGCCATATTTCCTTCTTCGAAACCATCAGGTGCAGGGATGGGGTTTTTGAACCAATCGACTTTATCAGGAATGAAGTCTTTGGATTTGAGAGCATATTGGTCATGGGATTGATGTGGGAGGAAATATGCACGATGGTGCATACTGTCCCATGGAAAATCAGGGTTGGTCATGGCTTCCATGATGTCTTCATTGGACTGTAAAATGGGAAGAGAGGATGGAAGAGGTTGACCCAAGGGGGTAGAGGGATGAGACTCTGGATTGTGATGGGAATGGCTCATAGGTACGATGTTATGTGAGGTGACAGAGTGAGAAGTTGAATGATCAGGTGAAGCATTGGGGGAAGGTACTAAGGGGTTGGTATCTGAGAATCGGGGTGATGAGGAAAGGTATCCCCAGTGGAGTCGCCAATTGTTAGTATGATTCTTTCGTCGTAAAAGATCACTTTAGCTACGCATAAAAAATATCCCTAACATCGATTATGGCTGCAAAATATCTTTAAGTTTGCTGCACAAATTCAGATCTAAGCACAAAAAGACATTAAGAAGATAAAATATAACATGGCTCCATGCATCCAATGAAAAAGACAAGAACAAAGTTTTTAAAAGAATGTTTTGTATTATATTAAGGAATGGGGCACCTGAGAGGAAAAAAAAAAGGTTTTTTCCGATTCTCCTTAGTGGGATGGGTTCTTGGAAGTCCTCAGTGTTTCAGATCTAACATTTCTGTCTCTTATGGATGTAGAAAAGAAAACATGGAACTCAATGGGAGTTCACAAAAAAAAATGGAAAATGGTGACCAAGAGTAGATCCAGAGTGATCTAATGCAATGAAGGTGACTAATGAATGGGGAAAACCCCCCTATTTATAACAAAATATTGGGGCGGTCTAGAACTTGGTGCATGAATAAAATATTATTAATCAAATTCTAGAAGCACCCTTTATGAATATTTTATTATATTTTTTGGAGGGAAAAGGGTTCTTGACTTGGGTCAATTCCTTTATTTATAAATAATAAATAAATAAATGGTTTATTTATCATCTTAGGGAAGTGATGTGAATATAATTAAATAAATAATGGTTTATTTAATTATTTATGGATGATTTAGTCAAATTTAACTAAGAATATTATTTAAATAATGATTTAAATAACTTATTCTTAGGGAATAATTAAATAAATAAGGATTTATTTAATTAAGTTTCTTATTTTGGGTTAAATATGACCAGGAAATATAAACAAATAAGTTATTTTATGTGGTTAAAGCAATTTTACTTAGGGTAAAATTGGTCTTACATGGTGTACTTGGGTTCATCTAATAATAATAGGTTAGATGACCAAAAATTGGTGTAACAAGGCCAGCCCCTTGAAGGTGTTGTTGAATTTTTTCTCATGGTCACCTTTTAGGAAAATAAAAGTGGAAATAGGCATTACGATGGGGAGAACCATGTAAAGAAATGGCTATTTATTGGGATAACTAGAGGTTCCTGTGTCAGGTTGAATTTGAGACTGGCCGCGAATTTCCATAAATTCCTAGAAGGAGTCTTGACGAGAAACAAGGAAACATATGATGGTAGAGAAGGGAATGTGTTTTTCGAAGGTACGGGCAGATTTAGGCACGCCCTAGAGACCATCAAATGTTAATCATGTAATGCGAGAGGTAGTCATAAGCTGAAGAAAACACTTAAATAACGAGCATCAAGATTTGTCTTCGAAGATCTTTTGAGAAGGATTTTGACTAATGATACCATTTACAAGCTGCACACGCAACATTTTGGCGTGCAAAACAAGACCATGCAGGGATCTAGATTTACTATTTGTTAAAACCACTTTTGGCTAGTTACATGTGTTTCTAAAATCAATATTATTTTAAGTAAATGTGACCCATGTTATTTGTTTACAGGTAGAATCCGGTGACTTGCATTGAAAAATCTAGGGTTTCCTCTGGTGAGGAAGGTGGATCCTTACAAAATTCCCAAAAACTTCACTTTAAGCTCAAAGGCACCCAGTCACATGCACATGAATGATATGCAGGAAAAGGCATCTTTCTGTGAAATCCAGAGATCATCGAAAGAAGAATGCAGGAGGGACCAAAACTCTAGGTCGCAAGGTCGTAGATTGCTCAAGGTTGCAGGTCGTAGATTGCTCAAGGTCACAGGTCACAAATTTCTTAAGGTCGTAGGTCGTAGATTTCTCAAGGTCGCAGTTCACAAGTAACCCCAGGTCGCAGGTTGCATATAACCCTGGGTTGCGGGTCGTAAATGGCCCAAGTCGCAGGCCAGCCCAATAGTCTGGAATACCAAGAGTCATCTCAGCCTATATGTACAACTTCGGGAAATGATACAAGGGACTTTTAGCTCTGCAATTAAAGCCACTATGATAGAGGAATTAGGGCTGGAGAGCTAGAGGCACTCAGCTCCTGGTATCAAGTAGAGATAGAGGTAGCGAGGCTAGAGTTTTTGTATCATGTATTGAGATGAATAGCCCATGTTCCACTATTGTGTTTTGACGAGTTGTAAACATGTATTTGATGTTGCAGTAGCATTAATAATATATTCTCTTTCCAGCATTGATTGACGTGCTTGTTTGTGGTGATAGTACTAGCTGTCTAATATTTCACTATGTCGTGTAGATTCTTTCATGCATGCAATTGATTATGAAATAATTCATAGTGGTTGCATGTATGTTTGCTCTTGAATGAGTGTTTATTTGTTCCTTGCCACGTTGGTGATCTATTGTGAACTACTTTGCATTTAAATTTTGGCGTGTTTTCTTTCATGTATGTTTGACTTGTTTCTCACCGATCCCATTCATGACATACCCCCATTTTATTGTGCTACTTAGACTTGCTTGTATCTTTGTTTATGGTTCGTAAATATTGGGCTGATTTTTCTTCACTGATTGGTCATTTCACCTTTTCCTATGCTCCATCATCATCTCATCTGACAACCAAGAGTGGAAATACTTATGGTGGCAGCCGGGCCCACATACCGGATGGGGCTCCTATCCCAAATGGTGTGAGGTCTAATTGGGACCTTTCACCAAAGAGACCTCCTTGTTGTCAGCAGTACAATTTTTCCCATCAATAGAAGGCCAAATAGAGTTTTCTTGGGATTCAAAGACAAACCATACTTTATACACTTCTCAAAGACCTTTCTTAAGTGAGCTAGGTGTTCTTCATCGATTTTTGAGTAAAAAATTATGTCATCTAGGTATATCACAATGAAGAAGCCTATTCTTTGGAAAAAACAATGTCCATGGCTCTTTGAAAAGTGGCCCCGACATTCATTAACCCAAAAGGCATTTTGACATACATGAAGGTGCCCCAAGGTGTAGCGAAGGTGTTTTTGTGATGATCACTTGGAAGTACTAGCACCTGCTTATACCCTAAAAAACCATGAAGCAAAGATATTCTTTTGGAGCCAACTACCCTTTGCACTATATGATCCAACTTAGGTAAAGGGTAGTTGTCTTTCAGGGAGGCTTTGTTCAAATTTCTAAAGTGTATGCATAGACTGATTTCTCCTGTCTTCTTCATCACTAGCACAAGGTTTGAGACCAATTATGAGTAACTGAGTGGGCCTATTATTCTAGAATCATACATATTTTTGATTTCTTTCTCAACTAGAGGAATTAGGATAGGGTTTATCCTAAGAAAATTCTTCTTGAATGGTTTCTAGTTTTCCTTGAGAGGAATTTTGTGCTGAATGATGTTCGTATCATAGGACTTCAAGTCCTCATAGCCCCATGTAAACACATCCTTAAAATCTTTGAAAAGCTCAATGTATTTCTATTTTATAAGAGCTGGTAGTGTTTTGGACAACTTTATTATTTTGGGTTCTTCTTCACTGCCTATGTTGCATTCTTCTACATCTGTTCTGGTGGATTCCATTTTAGGCTTCCTAGAAACATCATTGAAATAAAATAGCTCCTCTAATGGGGAAAGACCTCTTGGCAATAAGTTATCTTTGCATTGAAATACCTCAAGGTCTATTTTGTTAGATTCTTCAAACAATTCTGCCTCATAAGGGTGTTATAGCAGATTTACATCAACATCATAAGGTGGCTCAGTTGTGTGTGTTTGTTCATCCGCAGAGCAGTCCTCTTGATGGTCTAAGTCTTGGCATCTCAAATTCAATTTTGGATTGCAGGAAGTCTTCAATGTGTTTGTCACTTTAAAAAAAAATCCAGTAATCTATGTTATCAGGGACTATAGTTCTTCTTTTGACCTTTACCATGTATTGTTCATTTGCACAAGATAGTTGGCAAGTGCTGGCAACAAAGGCTAGTTCATTTGCAAGGTTGTTTTTAATTCTTGGAACAGAGGAAAGTTCATATTTTTCAAATTTTTTAAGGAGGTCTAAGGAAAAATTCCTATATTTTCTTAGCCTAGGATTCCTGGCTAAATATTCTCCTTTGATTTTCCAAATTATTAGCTCGGAATCTCCTTGAACAGAAATCCTCTTAGCTCCTATGTTTTTAAGCCATTGTAATCCTAAGAGAAGATCTTCATACTCTGAAATATTTTTTGTACATGGAAAATATAGCTTGTAAGAGTGACATTTATTGGTGTTGTGTATCCAAACACCTGCTCCTGAACCAGCTTTTCCACAAGAGCCATCAAAGCTCATGTTCCAAAGTGTCTCAAGTTCAGATTCACCATTATGTTGTTGTTCATGGCCGCTAGGGTTTTGGCCGTTATGTTCTTCATTTTGTGTTTGGTTAGACTGTTCTGACAGGTCTTGCTCTTCCTCTTTTTCATTTACTTGTTCATTAATGTCATCTTCATTGTAAAAGATAAATGAGTCAAGATCTAAATGGATGGAATAGAGAGGGGTGTTGTTTGGCCCATCTTGTATGCTTACCATGTATTTCATGTGAGATTCTCTATACAATCTTCTTGTTTGGTTAAAGACGGGAATCATAGCATATTTCATGTCCACTTTGAGGTTTCCTTGGATTTTGGCTCCCCATGATCTAGATAAAAGCATGCCATATTTTTGGGGTATGTCAGCCACTACAATATCCATGTCTAGGCTTTTGGCTGGTATTTGTGCTAGGTTGACACATAGATCATTGATTAGGCCCATACATTTGAATCTACTTGAATCAAAAGAGTACAATTATTTGTATGGTTTGGTTATTTCGAGGCCTAATCTCTCCATCACTACCTTTGGCATGAGGTTGTGTGAAGCACCAGAGTCTAGGATAGCATTGAGTAGGATTTTGTCTTGAATGTTCAAGCTAACATAGAATGGAGGCACAACTCCCTCTTTGAACTTTCATTCTACCTCTGGTCCAAACAACAAATATGGCTTTTCATCAATTAGATTTAGAGTATCGATGTCATTTCATATGTTAAAAGCCTCCAAAACTTGAGATCTATATAAATCTTGAGTCACTAATTCAGTAAGGGGTATGGCTATTTTGATCTTGGAAATTTCACCCTCGATACTGAATGGTGTCTGTGTTATTGGTATATTTACATTAGTTTTATCACACATGGTATTTTCAACAACTTTAGTTTGCTGAGTTTTATTCGGAATCTCAGTTAAAGAAGTTTTTTTAGGGAAACTAGTTGATGTACTAGGGCAGCTTTGGTCACCATCATGTTGGCTGATTTTGTTTTTGCTTTGATCGGGATTCTTAGCCATTATGTTGGTATTTTCTGCTATCTTTCTAGGAGTGTTTTCATGGGTTTTCCTAGCAGAAATTTCTGGTTTGTTCCTCTTGCGAATGTCTTGTGTTTTCCTACTTCTGAGGTGATACTGCCTATGAACCTCCATGATAGAATTTTCAAACCCTGGCTTATATTCTTCAGAATCCTCATATGTTCTTTCAATTTGGTTTGAGGAAAATGGAACTTGTTCTTCTTCTATGGGAAAAACAACATCCTCACTATCAGAGCCTATCAGATTGACATGATTTTCTTCCAGCTCTTCAGTCTCTCTTTCCTCTTCATTTGCATAGTTTCCTTAGAAAGGAGGTCTGATTTGCTGTTCATTTTCTCTTTGTTTGATTTTAGGAGGATCTCTTCTAAAGTTTTGGTTTCTATTTCTATTTTGATGATTTGTTTGGTTTTCCCTAGGAGGTGCTCTTTCATTCAAGTTAATTCTCTCCATCATCCTTTCCATTGTCCTAACTAGATTGTCAATTTTAGCATCAGATGTGGAGGCCAAAATTTCTTCTTTGTATGTAACTTTATTCTCTGCTCTCATTGTAGTCCTTTTAGAAATTAGATTCACTTCTACACTTACTGCTCCCCTTTTCATGTCTTCTAGGGTAAGGGGATCTCTTTCTCTTAATTGATAAGCCATGTCTAGATCAAATCCATCTTTAAACTTTATAAGGCTAGGCCGTGTGGGGGTTTCATGTGGGGAGGGAGTGAATTATATAAAGTATTGAACCTAGAGCAATAGTCTTGGAAACTCTCTCTAGTATTTATCTTAAGGTTATCATACTCTGACAGGATTTGAAGAGGATTTTTCTTAGTATCCCACTTGTTTATGAATGTTTGATAAAGGAAAGAGAGATCATGAATGCTATTAGGAGTTAATTTCTTGAACCATTTCTTTGCTTCTCCTCCTAAAATTTGGGAAAACATTCTCATTTTTATGGTCTCCTCTTCTATTTCTTGGTAGTCAAAAGAATCATTCATCTTGTCTACATGATGTTGGGCAGTTGTAGAATTAGCTCCATTAAAGTGAGGGATTTTGATATTGGTAGTCCTGTGGCATAGGCAGTAAAGTTTGTGGTAGTACTAGGGGGCATACCATGCTACCATGACAGGAGGTAATGGAACCCAAGGAGGATTTACAAGAGGGGGATTTATGAGTGGAGGTGGAGGATGAAATGGAGTGGTTTTCATAGTGGATGTATGAGTGGGGGTATCAGATGTACTTGGACCAGCCAACTGATATTGAGAAGATTTGGAATGAAAGGAGTCAAAGTGTTGGAGAAGGTGAAAATTAGGAGTAGTGGAAGGAGAGGCTTCTCTACTAGGACTCTTCTGTAAGCTTATAGGCTCAAGGTCTATATGGTTTATCCAATTTTGAGACTTAGTTCTAAATAGGTTTCTTCTATGGTGTAAGTCAAATTGGGTATCTTGCAAGGATGTAAGTTTTTCAGGAACAGAACTTGCTTTGTGAATTGGTCTAACAATAGTTGAGTCTTTAGTCTTAGAATTTTTTCTCAAGATTATTTCTGGGTCCTCAACTATAGTAGGAGGGTTTGGGTTAGGGTGAGATCTGGTGATGATTCTTTGTGAAGCTAGATTTCAGACCCACAACACAGAGAGGCTGAAAGTTTGTAAGAGTTTTTAAAATATACCTATCTAAAAGATTACTAATTTCAGACAGTATTTGGTTGAGTTATATACTATTAGGATTTATTAATGCATTCCCAAAGGAGTTTGTGAGGACTAGTAGAGTCAGCAGGCCTAATGAAAGAGAGTCACCAGGTGGATGATGCTAGTTGTTTTGAAGATTTTTTTGTTGTCCACCATCAACAATTGGATACCAATCTAGAGATATTTTTGGGTTTTCTGAGTTCTTTATGTAACAATAAGATTTTTAATGAGTGTTCCCAAACATGTTTGCCATTATGCTAGTATGGAAAATCAACCAGATATCATTCTCGGCTAACACTTGATTTATCTAAGTTTGACAGGGTATTTTTGAGTTTTGAAGGAATATTTAAGATGTTACTTACTTAGGGTCCCACTGTTATCACCATTATTTTAGGTCCTTGTAATTTTTCAGATTAGAAAGACCAAATAGGAAAGGGTAACATCAAACAACCTTTACAGTCCTAGGACCTAGCCTTCCTGGACTCAGAGAGGGATCTCTCTATATTTGTATAAAAGATATGACTTGTTTGTTTTAGGATGCCGATTTTAGGCTAGTTAAAATGATAGGGTTTGTGTGTTTTGTTTTGTTTGGTTGGGTAGGTTGTCAAGAAGAAAAGATAGAGTAAGAGAAATTCAAACCATTGGGCTATGGGGTCTGTGAAAGGCTTGAAAAAGACAACAATGAATCAAGGGTGTTTCATAGGGAAAGTTAACAAAGCCAAATGGATCTTAGTAGCTTATGTAGGTGTGAAATGAACATTAAATTGTGAACATAGTAGGTTTAAAGGGCAATTAAAAATCCTTTAACATATACAATAACAACAAGGGCTTTCAAGATCATTACGCTTAAGAAAGAATCAAAGGACAGGGTGCACCATAAACTTCTTTGACCTAGCTTCACCAAGTAAACTTTAAAACAACAATCCAAAAAACCCTAGAGAGTAGGGAACTCCTAAATTCTATAGTTATTTACCTTCAGAGAAAGAAAACATGAAAGAAAACACATTATTAATGATTAAAGAGCAGGTAAATCCTAAATTCCTTAATCAAACTATAAAACACCTTAAAAATGAATATTTAATATGGAATAAAGGACAGGGAAAATCATAAAATTATTCAACCAAACCTTAATTAGTAAACTTCAAATAAAACCTTGAAAAAAATGTTTTAAGCTACACCAAAGGATAGGGCATACCATAAAATTCTTTAGCTTGAATCCATTAAATCAATTTCAAGACAAAAAGCTAAGTGGAACCAGAGAGAAATAAAAAATTCTCCAATCATACCTAGCAGAGGAAAACATTGAGCAACATAGAGCAGATGGGATTAAGGTGCATCTAACAACATATCTTAACCTAAATTTTATGTTCTATTGCAAGAGAAAAGTTGAAACAATATGAAAACATAAGGAAACAATTACTAAATTAGAACAACATCACCATTAACTAGGTTCATGAATCCTATGAATGTGCTTGCTTCATTGACATTCAACACAAAACACTCACAAAGCTCCAAAGCCAATTTCTTCACAGCTCCAAGTCTATTTGTATTGAGCTCAAAAATCAGCCAACAAAATTATGAAGCATTACATGCAGTATTTAACTGAAAAATGAAGAATTAAAATCTAGCTAGGGTTTCAAAATGACATTTATTAAACATTTAAGGAATTTTTGACCTTTGAGATTGTTACACAGTAATTTGTCACCGTCCTTACCATTCCCCATCCCGCACAATGGAGGACCCATTCTGTGACCTGTGAACATTGTCATGTCTTGAAATCATCATCAATGCATCCCTCTGAGCATGAGCTTTATTTGCCCTTGAGACATCTCCTTGCAAAAGTCATGAAAAACATCCCTTTTGGCATTGGCGCGGGCAGGCAGTTCAGTACTCGCGCCAATGGGGAAATTAATGCAAAGAGGTCGCGCCACCTGGCGCTCTGTAATAGAGCCGTAGTCGCGCCACCCATTTTGGGAGTTGTTTTTTAAATAAGGATGGCGGAAGTTGAGTTCTAACAAACTCACAAACCATTACCTATCTTGAGTTGGGAGGTTTGGCTGCGGGAGTTCTATGGAGGGAAGTGGTTTTGCCACCTCCCATGGAACATTCCTTGTTGATAGGGCCAATCCCATAATAATAGGGATCCCAACTCCCTCCTTCCCCATCTATAAAAGCTTGCTCAAATCCATGGCAAGCTAGTCTTGAAGTGCCTAAGCTCTGAATCTCCATATTCCCAAGAGCCTTTGTGTTGTAAAGAATCCTCTTTTTCCCTTAAGGCTGACTCAAGTAAGGAGACCATTGTCACGAGACTCTGGAGAGGTTTTCCCTTTCCTTGGCGAGCTTTGCGAGACGTGGACGACCGGAGACCCGTCCGAAGGAGACCGCGACGTCAGAACTTGGTTGTAATCTTTCTTCGTTCATTATTTAATAGATGATTATGATTATGGTTCCACTCCGTTTTCCATCATGTTAATGTGAGTAACGTCCTTTCTGACTGACGTTTAGTTACGTATGCTGGTTTCTATGCTTGTATCTGTTCGTTTCTTCCATGTGCAAGTGTTCATCCGCGGAGATCGTGGAGGGATTGTGATCTGCCAAGGCTGAGGAACGGGGACGCTTCTTCTTCAGATCCTAGCATTGGAATCCAGGTAGGCTTCTATCTCCAGCCTTTTCATTCATAATTAGGAACCTGCGTCATAGCATTGTTTGATTGTTGCTAGACCCCTGCTGGGCTAGTAGGGATCGCCTCTGTCCGCAAAGGGGATTTACCTCCTCAAAAAATTGGCGACTCCGCTGGGGATCCAGCTTGTTGTTTGATTTGTAAACTATAGACGGAGTCTGAAGTACAGCCAGATAACCTTCGAAACGCTTCTGCCTTGCATTAGCGGAGTAGATCAATGCTACTTCAGTCAATCTCCGGTTTGGTTTACAGACTGAATGACTTGGAGTCTTTATCTTGCCTTGCCGTTTGTATCTTGCTTTTCCTTGCTTGATGAACCTTCTGGGTTGGGTTCTTTGTGTGTTTTTGCTTCTTGGATTGCTTAGCTTGCATTGGTCTGTTTCTGGAGTAGCTTGTTTTAATTTTTGACTGAGAAACTCGACTGGCGCGGTTTTTAACCCGACAGTCGCGCCAATTGGCGCATGTTGCCTTTGTTCAACCCGCGCCAATCGCTTTCTGGCGCCAGTTTCACACTTACAGTCGCGCCACCCCTGTAAGTTTTTTGAGTTTTCTCATTTTTGATCTCTCTGAAGTTGATCAGTGTTTTTCTTCTTGATTTTCCGACAGCCTGAGTGTGTTGGAGTCTTGTTTGACTGGGAATTCACCTCTGTCCTTTGGTTGTTTGCTTCTATCTACCGATTTCACGTTTTAAGCCCTAGGTCACCTAGTGGCTTAGTGTATCGAGCCCTCCTTAGGAGTTTTGGTGTTTGGATTTTCCTGTCAACTACCTGATTGATTCCCCACATTCTCTAAGTAGTTGTTCATTGTTTTATTGCGATTTTTGGGTGATTGTTCATTTCTTCATTCGAAACTCGTTTGGTCTTGCTTTGGACCTAGATCACATGGTCCATTGGAAGCTTTTGAGTCTTTTCTTTGCTTTGAGAGACTTTGGTCGATTTGGGGATCTGATTGCTTGTGTTGTTGAGTGAAATGTGTTTGTTTCTCTCTCTTGAATATCGTTTCTCAAGTTGCTCCATTTGTTTTCAAGTTTGATTAGTGCATATTAGCCATTAAACATTGAAAATCAAAAAAAAAATCTCTTATGCTTTTGTCAATTAGTGCAAATTGTGATCTTTTCCATATCGCTAGTGATTAGTGTTTTGAATGAAAAGCTGTCAATTGCATTAGTTGCATTATAGATCTCATTGTTTGGTTTCCGTTCGTTTCGTTTGTGTAAAAGCTCTCAACTCTTCTCTAATTAGTTTTCATCGAACGAAATGTTGCATTGTGGCATATAGCTTTGCATTTAGGAGACACTACATACGATAGGGCCTGGAAATAGAAACTTAATTGAAGATCAACTGTAAAATTTATTCAATTAACCTAAGGCAGCATTGGAACTTAACGAAACATATTTAGAAGGTCTAGGCTAGAGACGTGTTCCGGCGTCGTTAAACCTAGCAACTGTCGTTCGCCTGTTGGCTTTAGACAGCGCTAGTACGGACTTGCGCTCCCCGTACCGTCGCGTATATAAAGGGAGACCCCTCTAGGTTTTCAATCCTTTATCCACAGGAAGCCGAGTCTGTCACCCTATACCCGTGATACACCGAACACAAAATTCGGGGAGACTACCTGCACGTACGGAAAGTCCTTGGTCGATTTCTGTTTCATTTTTGAAACCAAGGTGTATATTGCAGTTCACGGATATTTGGTACACCCTTTGTGCCTAGTTTTTCCTGAGCAGTCATTTGGTCTTTTCCGACTCCCTAAACTTGAAAAGACCGTCAAGCGCTTGTCCTTTCATGCTTGTGTCAACTCTGAAAGAGATAGAGTCATCTTTTTATCGTTTCTCGACTCTTGAAACATGAAACGGTAGAATTTCTTACTTTCCAATGTGGTAAAATTAATCGCCCACGATTACACACCCGTTTAGACATTGCTTGTTGACCGTTTGATCGTGTGTCTTAACTCTTTTTTCAGCCCGTGTGTGGTTTTGAGTTTTGATGGCAACTTTTTCAGAGTTTACCAACCAAGGAATCCCTTCAGAAGGGAATCCTGGTCATTTTCCTCCTTTTGGAAATGTTGGTGCTCCTTACATGGCGACGTTGTCCCTTCCTGGATTAACGGTTGGGTTGCCTGTTTGGTTGTTCTCAACCTCTGTAGTTCCGAACGTCTCCACTACTGTTCAATCAGTTCCTCCGACGGAACAACATCATGTTGATTCCAAGGTGGACCTCTCCCCTTCTTCGCCTGTTTCTGCGTCCTCATCTTCTACTGTGCCTGGTGAAAGCCTGGATTCGAGTAACCAGGTGGCTAAAAAGAAGAAGAAGAAGACAAAGAAGAAGAAGTCTGATAAGCGAGAGGCTAAATGTACAGCTACTGTCCATGAGGAATCTCCTCTTGATAAACCTTCCAACCCTCCACGGAAAGTCAAGTTCACTTGCCGGTTGTGCACGGGAGACCATCTTTTTCGAGACTGCCCTGGCATTCCCAAGGTGCTCGAAGTATGGTCCAACGGCCGCCCACCGTTGCCTTTGGCTTCCAGGAGTCAAGTTGGGGGCACGTCTTCAACTGGTGTTGCTAAGAACTCTAAGAAGCAGGATAAGATCACCAATCCCTGTAAGTTGTGTGAAGGGCACCATGCCATTCACCTTTGTCCTTATATGGATGAAGCCAAACTAGTTTTGGGCAACCCGACTGGTTCTACACCACGCCTTTTACCTGGTTATAATCGGATTTCTTTGAGTCCTCCGTCAGCTGATCCTATGATTGGTCAAGAGTCATCCTTGGTCGATCCCACTCCCCCAGAAATTCAAATTCACGAATCCGTCCCTGACCAACCATTGGTCGTAGGATCGGTTGAACTGGCCCCGTCCACGGTGCACCAGGTCTTTTCTGTCGAGAGTGGACCTCACACCCCCCATGTCCTTCTGATCTCTTCAGATTCTTCAGACTTGGAGAAAGATTCTCTTGTCCCTGTACTTCAAGAAGCCCCTCCTCCACCTCCCATGATGGAGGCTCCAGAGGATATTCCTCCCGCCTTCGAGATGGAGGTCATGGAGGAGGCTTCTGCTTCCGTAACATCAGGGGAAGACCTTCGCATCTCGATGGTAGCCCCTCCGAGTAGTTTGGTCGCTTCCTTTGACTGGAATCGATTTGCAGGATTTCGCCTTCCGTCTTATGTGCCTTTCGATATCACAGTACAGGCTCTTGGTCTGGTTGTACCCAGCACCATTATAGACGAAGGTGCCTCTGTTAGTATTCTGTCTTCAACTACCTGGCAAGCTTTCGGTTCGCCGCCGCTTGCGCCTGTTATGCAGAATCTACTCACTTTTAACAGAAGGACGAGTCAACCATTGGGGATCCTTCCAAGGTTACCTGTTACTTTGGGAGGCAAAACCGTCCATATGGACGTGATGGTCGTTCCAGGCCCCTTGGATTTCAATCTGCTTTTGGGGCGCGATTACACCTATGCCATGGGAGCACTTGTCTCCTCCCTCTTTCGCGTGATGTGCTTCCCACATGAAGGACGGATCGTGACCATTGATAAACTTTCGTTCTTTGGTCCTAATATGGCATCTGGTCCGCCATCACCCCCTCCTGGTTTCTATCCACCCGTTGTATCTGCTTCACCGCAGGTCAACTATGTGGCTACTTACCCCGTTCCTCCGCTCAGTGATGATGTCGTTGTGCATAATGTGCTGGGGGCATTGGGTCCTGACTTCCAGGATGTTTCCCTTCCATCAGGAGTGGAACTCTTGGAAGCACCGCCTTCTTGTTCATTTTGATGTAAGTCGGTTAGAGCACGGTTTCCTCCCTGGGTCAAGCTCTTTTAAAAAAAAAAATGAAACCAGGATCTCGGAGCATAGTTCCTTCATTTGTGTCAAGCTCCTTAAAACATGAAACAAGTTGTTTGAGGACAGTTCTTTTAAGTGTGTCAACCTCAATAAAATAATGAAACACGAGCATGTTCAATTCGACTTTTTGTTTTGAACCTTCACTCCATTTTCAATGGACTGAAGCTTGGGGGGCATGCACCTCGAATTGAGACACCATGCTGGGGGGCATGCCCGTCTTCCTTATTTCAAGCATAGTTTGCATGTGTGTGTTCATGTGTGCTTTTAAGCTTGCGTAAAAATGAAATGTGTGATTAGATACATTGTGTGAATACATTTCGCATTGGGTCGTTTGTTATGTAACTGATACATTAGATTACATTTGTATTAGACATTTGCATCACATATAAAAACATCATCACATGTAAAGAAAGATCCATCCAAAATAGTCATATGTATATATATATATATGTGTGTGTCGAAATGTTTGCACAGTGTGCATCACAAAACTCAAAAAATATACATAATCGTCTTAGTACATCCCGAGACACTATGTCTCTCAAAAATAGGTGTGGCATAAATCCGAAGGACTAATCCGCATGGTGCTCATGGTAGCACGTCACTGCACGCACTAGGCGCCTCAGGATTCGGTGGATCTGGTTCGGAACTCCCACCGTGTGGCGCTGGTATGCCATCGGTACGTCTGATAGCCGGGCATAGTCTGGAATCCCATGGGCAATCCCCTCGAGGTTTTGGATCAGCTCTTCTCCTCCGGTGCCTTCCCCCTGGATCTCAGGGGCGAGTTGTGTCCTCCGGGAGATTGGAGACATCCCGGCTGGTCTCTCAGGTCCTACATCTGCATGCATATATAATTGTGTTAAGACGGATGTGTATTAACAAAAAAAAAACATATAAACATCAAATCAAAAATATGAGGTCTTACCCAGCTCCTCGTCCCAGTCATCCCCCTCTGGTAGTGGGAGATCTGGGTCCCCGGTAAAGTCAGTTCCCAAATAGGGCCAATCTTCCACAACGATCAGCTGGCGCCGTAGCCACCTAAAGAACTCTGGCCTCCAGGACATCTGTTGGCCACCTCCAGATCTGGGCATCAGTGCTGCCCAGCGAGCCATTCGTGGCTCTCGTGGTATCGGACTCGCCACTGCGGCCCCTTGGCCCTGGAAGATCGGGATGCGTTCCAGAATGAACGATACCAAGATGGAACCATAACCGAACTATTTCAGTTTCCCCTTTTTGCACCTTGTGAGCTGCCTTTTCATGTTAATGGTTACTGCTTCTGCCCAGTTGAACAGTAAAGGACTCATACATTCTGAGGCCAGCAGGAGTTGGGTCTTCGTGGCCTCGTGCGGAGCCTGCGACCCAGCAGCCCGCGTAATGGTATGGAGAACTACTCTCAGTGCTAGATCAGGGATAGTATGGATGTCTACCTTCTTGCTTCCTGATCCTGTTTGTGCCCCTCGGCACACCCGTGCCATTACCTATTCCATCTTTTCCCCGGACGGTCTGCTTCCAGTCAGTACAGGGATTGGACCTCTGCGGGACAATCCGGTAATGAAATAAACGTCAGTGACCTCCAATTCTAACACCTGGTCTCGTAGCCTGAACACTTGTTCATTCTCATCCCAGATGTTGATTAGATATTGGAGGAGCTCGGGCTGAGCTCGTAAACATGGCGTGAGGAAGAACTTTTTCAATCCACAGTCTCTAAGTGCGTTCATGCAAGCTTGGCTTTGCATGGCCTATTCATCCTCGTCTCCGTGCTCTCGTTCCTTCCATTCGATTTCCATGTTCAGTGATTATCTGCATTCACATGGTCAAAAACCCCTGGTTAGATCTTTGATGAGCTTCAAATTCCAAGTAATTTGGTTTAAATACCGAAATTTTGGGCGAAATTTAAGGTTCGGCCGTTGGCGCGGCTGTTTTGCGAACAGTCGCGCCACGTGGCGTGAGCCCTTTACAAAAAAGAGCTCATTGGCGCGGGTCCGTGCCCGATACCCGCGCCAATGGGCCCGGCCCTAAAATTTTAAAAATGGCCATACAAGACTGAATCTTAAGGGAAAATCATTAAAAAATGAATGAAAATGTAGAGCAAGGGAGCGCCTCTTACCTGTGACAGACGAGAAGCTGAATGGTTGCCTGGATTGGTCGCAATCGTCGATGAAAGTTTCTGCTCCAAATGGACCACTGTTGTTTTCTACCAAGGTAAATAGTAAAAGTAATTTTATTTTTACCAATTAGACATATTTATAACTTTTTCGACATTAAATGAGTTTTAAAAGTTATTTTTATCAAATGTCTGCATATGTTATGTCGAAAATGGATTTTACGCTTGCTTGGTATGTGCAGCGGCAGGTTTTTGCGACTTAAAAAGATGAACACGAGTTGTATTTTATACTTTTTCGGACTCGGTAAATACACGAAAAAGTCACTCTCGAGTCATCTTTCAGCTCTTTTCTGACTCTCTAAATGTGAAAAGATCGCCGAGGCCCTTGTCGTTTCGATCTCGTTAAAATGGACATGAATCGACATCCACCCAGTATAAGTTTAACCCTTTTTCGGGCTGGGATGGATTGATTACGAAAAAGGAATACCCTAGCCTATCGCGACTAGGAGGTTTTCCCGGATATTGTTTTCTACCTTTTCGGATCTGGGGAACTATTTACGAAAAGGGAACTGTGGAGTTTTCTTTTCCGCTGTCTTTTCAAACTCTCTAAACATGAAAAGACGCCGAGTTCTTCCTTTGTCAGACTCGTTAAACCCTGATGACATCGGATATAGTCGAAATGACGTTCTCCGAGTTTCTCCTTCCTGGGACTCGTTAAATGCACTAGGATGGATTCGCCCGAAGGGCGGACTTATATCGCAAGCATATGCTATCCCCTTCAAGCTTGCTAGTAAAAATAATTGGGGTACTCGCCAGAAATGGTGGGGGAAAAATAGAACCATCGTCGTTGTCGTCGGCAGTATGTCGCTCTTGAACATGGCACTTGTCTGCATCCGTGTCGGGTTGGGGACATCTCATCTCGTTGCTTCACTTTGCCTCCATGGGTTTGGGTAATCTCTTTTGACCTCTCATCTGTTCACTGCCTCATCACCATGACCTCTGATCCATTGATGTCAAATACTGCCAAGTCCACTGTCGTGTCGTTCATGTGTTCAAGAGAAGTTGGCCTCTGCAAATATCAACCTTCCTCTGTTTCTCATACGATCCTGATTCACAACAAAACATCATGTTCCTCTGTCTCGTGTCGATGATGTGGGAATCATTATGGCCCACCTTCGATCGAGGTCACTTCCTGTCGACATCAACTCATTATCCAGGAAGTTGGTCTAGAGACTCCTTGTGGTACCTTGGAGCCTGCATGCCTTAATGGCAGGTTCGTCGCATTCGACGAGAGGTTTACATCATTAGCCTCCGATCGAGTGATTCTGCGGGTGTTCGACGTCAGCTCATTTATTCGCACGCCGTAGATTGTACCTGTGGTACCTTGAGGACCATTGTCATTATTGGTGGTTTCTCTCGCGTCTGTTAATAGCTTTCATCATTGGCTGGTAATCAGACGATGTTCTTGCATGTTCGACTTCAGCTCACATATTCGTATGCTTGAACTTGTACTCTGTTGGGTCGAGATGGAGCGCAAGACCCTGGATTGTGTCTGTTGTAATCCAGGCTGCGATTGTGGATTATTATCATTATGTACATGACTCATTGATTGGATGGCTGCGACCATACCTGAGTCTATTTATTTGATCTTAGTTGGATGGCTGCGCCCATGCCCTGGATCCGGATTATAGCATACTCTGTTTCGGATGGCTGCGTCCATACCACTTATACATCATGTACTTGAGATATCGGTTGTATCTTTCTGCGCAGGTTTTCCGACGGCGGGCCTTCAGTTGAACATGTTCTCGTAAAGCATTTCACCCCTCTCCCTCTCGGGCCTCATACTTTAGGGGGCATCTGTTACACAGTAATTTGTCACCGTCCTTACCATTCCCCATCCCGCACAATGGAGGACCCATTCTGTGACCTGTGAACATTGTCATGCCTTGGAAACATCATCGATGCATCCCTCTGAACATGAGCTTTATTTTCCCTTGAGACATCTCCTTGCAAAAGTCATGAAAAACATCCCTTTTGGCATTGGCGCGGGCAGGCAGTTCAGTACTCGCGCCAATGGGGAAATTACTGCAAAGAGGTCGCGCCAACTGGTGCTCTGTAATAGAGTCGTAGTCGCGCCACCCATTTTGGGAGTTGTTTTTTAAATAAGGATGGCGGAAGTTGAGTTCTAACAAACTCACAAACCATTGCCTATCTTGAGTTGGGAGGTTTGGCTGCGGGAGTTCTATGGAGGGAAGTGGTTTTGCCACCTCTCATGGAACCTTCCTTGTTGATAGGGCCAATCCCATAATAATAGGGATCCCAACTCCTCCTTCCCCATCTATAAAAGCTTGCTCAAATCCATGGCAAGCTAGTCTTGAAGTGCCTAAGCTCTGAATCTCCATATTCCCAAGAGCCTTTGTGTTGTAAAGAATCCTCTTTTTCCCTTAAGGCTGACTCAAGTAAGGAGACCATTGTCATGAGACTCTGGAGAGGTTTTCCCTTTCCTTGGCGATCTTTGCGAGACGTGGACGACTGGAGACCCGTCCGAAGGAGACCGCGGCGTCAGAACTTGGTTGTAATCTCTCTTCGCTGGTTATTTAATAGATGATTATGATTATGGTTCCACTCTGTTTTCCATCATGTTAATGTGAGTAACGTCCTTTCTGACTGATGTTTAGTTACGTATGCTGGTTTCTATGCTTGTATCTATTCGTTTCTTCCATGTGCAGGTGTTCATCCGCGGAGATCGTGGAGGGATTGTGATCTGCCAAGCTTGAGGAACGGGGACGCTTCTTCTTCAGATCCTAGCGTTGGAATCCAGGTAGGCTTCTATCTCCAGCCTTTTCATTCGTAATTAGGAACCTGCGTCATAGCATTGTTTGATTGTTGCTAGACCCCTGCTGGGCTAGTAGGGATCGCCTCTGTCCGCAGAGGGGATTTACCTCCTCAACAGAGACCATGCAAGGCTCAAGGAAAAATATCCAAGACTCATTAGATGCAAAAATAACTTCTAACATAACTTCTAAGCTAACTTTGGAGATATTTGTCCTTAAGGCCTTCAAAATATATTTCCAATAACTTTTGATGTCTTTTTTTGACTTTCTGGTAAGGGCACAATGCCAAGCCAAAGACGCAGTGCCAAGACTAGAAAAGTCACCTATTTTGAAGTAGAGTTTTGGAGGCCTTCCCGGTGTCCAAATGAGCTCTATGATAGCTCATTGGAATGCAAGATGTAAACTCTAAAATATTTTAAGGATTTGATTAAGGAAAAATCTTGTTTTTCCATGATGATATATTTCAGAGGTGCATCTCTCAGTGCCTTGCTGAAGAAAGGTATGGGCTGTTCTTGTCCCATTATGTTCTTTTGTGGTAATACTGCAGAAAATGTGTGTTCAGATGCAAATGAGAAGATGAAAAAGTCCTTTGTAAAGTCAGGGCTGATTAGAACTAGTGTTTGGGTAAGTGCTTGTTTTACCAGTTCAAAGGATTGCTTCATTTCTATGGTCCATTTGAATCCTATTTCTCTTTTCATCATCTTTGTAATGTTTCTTAGGAGTTCTGCAAGGTTTGGTATGAACCTTCTTAAGAAGTTGATCTTTCCAATGAAGGATTTCAACTCTTTGATGTTTCTAGGGTGGTTGATCTGCAATATACCTTCAATCCTTTTTGGGTCTATCTTGATTCCCTCTTCAGATATGATGTGGCCTAAACACTTCCCTTCTTGAAGGCCAAATAGAGTTTTCTTGGGATTCATAGATAAACCATACTTTCTACACTTTTCAAACAACTTTCTTAAGTGAGTTAGGTGTTCTTCATAGGTTTTTTAGTGAAAAGTTATGTCATCAAGGTATATCACAATGAGGAAGCCTATTTCTTTGGAAAAAAAAAATTCCATGGCTCTTTGAAGAGTGGCCCCGACATTCATTAACCCAAACGAAATTTTGACATACATGAAGGTGCCCAAAGGTGTAGTGAAGGTGGTTTTGTGTTGATCACTTGGAAGTACAAGCACCTGATTATGCCCTAAAAAACTATGAAGAAAAGATATTATTTTGGAGCCAACTACCCTTTGCACTATATGGTCCATCTTAGGTAAAGGGTAGTTGTCTCTCAGGGAGGCTTTGTTCAAATTTCTAAAGTATATGCACAACCTGATTTCTCCTATATTCTTCCTCATTGGAACAAGGTTTGAGACCCATTCTGAGTACCTGAGTGGGACTATTATTCCGACATCGTACATATTTTTGATTTATTTCTCAACTAAAGGCATTAGGACAGGGTTTATCCTACACAACTTTTGCTTGAATGGTTTCTGGTTTTCCTTGAGAGGAATCTTGTGCTGAATGATGTTTGTGTCATAGGACTTCAAGTCCTCATAGCCCCATGCAAACACATCCTTAAACTCTTTTAAAAGCTCAATTTATATCTTTTTTATAAGAGATGGTAGTGTCTTGGAAAACTTTATTATATTGGGTTCTTCTTCACTGCCTATGTTGCATTCTTCTACATCTATTTCAGTGGATTCTATTTTAGGCTTCCAAGCAACATAATTGAAATCAAACAACTCTTATAAGGGGGCAGGTCCTCTTGGAAACAAGTTATCTCTACATTGCAATACCTTAAGGTCTCTTTTTTTAGAGTCTTCAAACAATTCTACCTCATAAGGGTGTTCTAGCATATTTACATCAACATCATAAGGTGGCTCAGTTTTATGTGTTTGTTCTTTAGCAAAGTAGTCATCTTGATGGTCTAAGTCTAATTTTGGCATCTCAAATTCATTTTTGGATTGCAGGAAGTATTCAATGTGTTTGTCACCTTCAAAAAATTTCCAATAATCTATGTTGTCAGGGATTGCAGGGCTTCTTTTTACCTTTATCATGTATTCTTCATTACAATGAGGTAGTTGGCAAGTGATGGAAACAAAGGCTAGTTCATTTGCAATGTTGTTTTGAGTTCTTGGAATAGAGATAAGTTCATATTTTTCAAATGTTTTGGGGAGGTCTAAGGTACCATTCCTATATTCTCTTAGCCTAGGATTCTTGGCTCAATATTCTCCTTTGATTTGCCTAATGATTAGCTCAGAATCTCCTTGAATAGAAATCCTCTTAGCTCCTATGTTTTTAAGGCATTGTAATCCTAAGAGAAGAGTTGCATACTCCGAGATATTATTTGTACACGGAAAATATAGCTTGTAAGAGTGACCTTCATTGGTGTTGTGTATCCAAACACCTGCTCTTGAACTAGAGTTTCCAAAAGAGCCATCAAAGCTCATGATCCAAAGTGGCTCAAGTTTAGATTCGGCATTATGTTGTTGTTCATGGCTGCTAGGGTTTTGACTGTTATGTTCTTCATTTTGTGTTTGGTTTGACTATTCTGACAGGTCTTGCTCTTCCTCTTTTTCATTTAATTTTTCATTAATGTCATCTTCATTGTACAAGATAATTGATTCAAGGTCTGAATGGATGGAATAGAGAGGGGTGTTGTGTGGCCTATCTTGTCTGCTTACCATGTATTTCATGTGAGATTCTCTGTACAGTATTCTTGTTTGGTTAAAGACGAGAATGGTAGCATATGTCATGTCCATTTGGAGGTTTCCTTGGAGTTTGCCCCCCCATGATCTAGATAAAAGCATGCCATATTTTGGGGGTATGTCAGCCACTACAATATCCATGACTAGGCAATTGGTTGGTATTTGTGCTAGGATGACACATAGATATTTTATTAGGCCCAAAAATTTGACTCTACTTGAATCAAAATATTACAAGTCTTTGTATGGTTTGGTTATTTCGAGGCCTAATCTCTCCAACACTACCTTTGGCATGAGGTTGTGTGAAGCACTAGAGTCTAGCATAGCATTGTGTAGGATTTTGTCATGAATGTTAAAACTGGAATAGAATGGAGGCACAACTCCCTCTTGGAAATTTCCTTCTACCTTTGGTCCAGACAACAACTCTAGCATTTCATCAGTTAGATTTAGAGTATCGGTGTCATTTCCTATGTTTAAAGCCTTCAAAAATTGAGATCTGTATACATCTTGAGTCGTTAATTCAGTAAGTGGTATGGCTATTTTGATCTTGGAAATTTCACCCTCGATACTGAATGGTGTCTGTGTTCTTGGTATATTTACATTAGTTTTATCATACTTGGTCTTTTCAGCAACCTTAGTTTGCTGAGTTTTATTCAGAATCTCAGTTAAAGGAGTTTTTTCAGGGCCACTAGTTGATGTACTAGGGCATATTTGGTCACAATCATGTTGGTTGATTTTGTTTTTGTTTTGATAAGGATTCTTAGCCATTATGTTGGTATTTTCTGTTGTCTTTCTAGGAGTGTTTTCAGGGGTTTTCCTAGCAGACATTTTGGCTTGTTCCTCTTGGGGATGTCTTGTGTTTTCCTACTTCTGAGGTCATACTGCCTATGAACCTCCATGAAAGCATTTTCAAACCCTATTTTGTATTCTTCAAAATCCTCATATGTTCTTTCAGTTTGGTTTGAGGAAAATAGACCTTGTTCTTCTTTTGTGAGGAAAACAACATTGTCACTATCAGAGCCTATCAGATTGACATGCTTTTCTTCCGGCTCTTTAGTATCTCTTTCCTCTTCATCTACATAGTTTTATTGGAAAGGAGGTATGATTCGCTAGTCATTTTCTCTTTATCTGATTTGAGGAGGATCTCTTCTGAAGTTTTGGTTTATGTTTCTATTTGGAGGATTTTTTTGGTTTTCCCTAGGAGGTGCTCTTTCATTCAAGTTAATTCTCTCCATCATCCTTTCCATTGTCCTAACTAGATTGTCAATTTTAGCATTATATGTTGAGCCCACAATTTCTTCTTTGTATGTAACCTTCTTCTCTACTCTCAATCTAGCCCTTTTAGCAATTAGATTGGCTTCTAAATTTACTGCTCCCGTTTGAATTTATTCTGGGGTAAGGGGATCTCTTTCTCTTAGTTGATATTCCATGTCTGGATCAAATCCATCTGGAAACTTTACTAAGGCTATGCCTTGGGGGTGTTTCATGTGGGGAGGGAATGCATTATATACACTATTGAACCTAGTGCAGTGCTCTAGGACACTCTCTCCAATATATCTCTTAAGTTTATCATACTCTGAGAATATTTGAAGAGGATTTTTCTTAGTCTCCCATTTGTTTATGAATGTTTGAAAAAGGGAAGGGAGATCATGAATGCTATTAGCAGTTAAGTTCTTGAACCATTTCTTTGCTTCTCATCCTAAACTTTGGGAAAAAATTCTCATTTTTATCGTATCCTCTTCTATTTATTGGTAGTCAAAAGCATCATTCATCTTGTCTACATGTTGTTGGGAAGTTGTAGAATTAGCTCCATTAAAGTGAGGGATTTTGGATTGGTAGTCCTGTGGCATAGGCAGTAAAGGTTGTGGTAGTACCAGGGGGCATACCATGTTGTCGTGATAGGAGGTAATGGAACCCAAGGAGGATTTACAAGAGGGGGATTTATGAGTGGACGTGGAGGATGAAATGGAGTGGTTTTCATAGTGGATGTAGGAGTGGGGTAAGTAGATGTACTTGGACTAGCTATCTGATATTGAGTAGATTTAGAACAAAATGAGTCAAAGTGTTGGAGAAGCTGAAAATCAGGAGGAGTAGAAGGAGATGCTTCTCTACTAGGACTCTTCTAGAAGCTTATAGGCTCAAGGTCTATCTGGTCTATCCAATTTTGAGACTTAGTTCTGAATAGGTTTCTTTTATGGTGTAAGTCAAATTGGGTATCTTGCAAGGATGTAAGGTTTTCATGAACAAAACTTTCTTTGTCAATTGGTCTAACAATATTTGAGTGTTCAGTCTTAGAATTTTTTCTTAAGATTCTTTCTGGGTCATCAACTATAGTAGGAGGGTTTGGGTTAGGGTGAGATTTGGTGATGATTCTTTGCGAAGCCAGATTTCAAACCCAAAACACAGAGAGGCTGAAAGTTTGTAAGATTTTTGAAAACAGACATATCTAAAAGATTACTAAATTCACACAGTATGTGGTTGGGTTTTATACTATTAGTATTGATTAATGCATTCCCAGGGGAGTATTTCAGGACAAGTGGAGTCAACAAGCCTATTGAAAGATAGTGGAGTTACCAGGTCGATGATGCTAATTGTTTTTAAGATTTGTTTTTTGTCCACCATCAACAATTGGATACCAATCTAGAGACATTTTCGGATTTTCTGAGTTCTTTACATAACACTAAGACTTTTAATAATTGTTCCCTAGCATGTTCACCATTATGCTAGTATGGAAAATCAACCATATATCATTCTTGGCTAACACTTTATTTATCTAAGTTTGACAGGGGATTTTTGAGTTTTGAAGGTGTTAGCCCCTTATAAATTTCTTGACGAGCAAGTAAGGGGCTAATTTTTTTTATAAGCCTGTAAGGAATGCATTTCCCTTGAAAACACATCATCCTTGTAGCCTTTTCATGTTCCCTACCTTGTGACTGTTTCCCTCTGCTGTTCTGAGTCAATATGCCTTGATGATAAAGAATTATGCTCCAAAAGGCTTTATTCTGCCCTTTATACCCTTGCAAAATGCTTAATTTTCACCCCTTTTTTCCCTTTCTCAAAGTCCCTTTTGTTCCCCCTAAATTTCCCTTTCTCGCCTAGAACTCCCCAAAATCCCCATGAAATTCCACCCACTCCCTTTGTTTATACTTGAATCCCCTTCATTCCCCTATCGTTACCCTTGGCTAGCCTTAAAATGCTTTAAAACGAGCCAAAAACTATATTTTCCGCATAGTCTGGGTCTAGCCCCCACGGAACCCTGCGTTATGACTGAGCGCTGGCTTGAAAGGCGCTAATCTCCAATGTATATCGGGAGCACTCCTGGACGTCGATCTTTATAGATTGGACAGCGATCATTAGCTCCGCAATGTCCATGTTTCCCCCGTTCAAACCCCCGACCGCGCGATCGCCGTCCATTCACCCGCCAGATCGACAGTTCAGAGTGTACCCACCCCTGTGGCCCCCGCCTCACACTATGCCATAAAAAAACCCGGTTTGCATCTCACAGATAATGGCGGTCGGGCAGTATTTTCCCATTTCCCAGTGATTCCACTCAGCTCACGACGCGTGGCTCCTGTACGATTCCAAAACTGCCTATTCATCGCGCGTTATCTTTTGGTACAGGACGTGCAACGATATTCATATCAGCCGTCAGATCTGCCCTTTCCCATCCAACGGTCATCGTTCAATGAAGTTGTTCAGGGTTTAATCCATGGTCGTCGTACTCCTAGCCCACCGACCGTCATCCTTCATCGCATGTTCAACCGTCGATCTCATCTGAGATCAGATGGTCTAGATTTTTTTCCCCGCTGTTGACTCTTCCGTCGTCGCCCGGTCCCGCCACGTCACCTCCATGTGTCTCACCATACATTCACCCATCCCATTTTATATATTCATTCAAAAGTTCAATCTTAAGGTTTTTACGTTAATTTTCCTCTACGCTCCGCCAACCTTCCACCAGAGCACTTCTCCACCACCCCTCTGCGTTTTTTCGCTATTCACCTGCAGTCCCACTATCGTCCTCACAGTTTTCCACATCATCCAACCCCCTGTTGTTTTCTTAACCAGGTTTCGTGTTTTTGCAGGGTTTGAGAAAGGCAGAAAACCGCCATGGTTCAGATGTACTACTTTAATGGCAAGTTGCGTAGACAGAATTAAATCTGGAAGCTAGTACTGCAGAGAAATTCCCAGAAATGGTAGCAGTGGCATAAATATTATCCCAGGACAGTTCAATCTCTGCAAAAAACCTTTCTGGCACCATTAAAGCCTAGATTTTGTAGATCGAGACATTTATGGAGCAGTGGAGAAAAACTAGCTAATGATCAAGGATTTCAGCGTTTAGCATTGAAGGTTTTGAGCCTTAATACAACGGTTTAAAGGCGAAGCACCAGATCAGTGATCCCATGGATCATGTAGAAGGTAAATCATGTAGGAACTCATGTATATCAGGTTTTCACATTAGCAGATTGTCCCAAAGGACAAAGCAGCCATATCAGTTCCATTATTTACCGTGTTCCTGAAGATTTCCCCTTAACCACAATCTAAAGCTACCAGAGCATTTGTTTCACAAGTATGGTAGTCCATTCAGTCATTTTGTTTACGCACCATATTACTACACAGTACTGCAGTCAGAGTACATCAGAGACATATTAGAGTAATCTGAAGTCTGAAGAAGATCATTCGTTCACCAAAATAACACCATAGATTAATGCACATGATTTAAACAGAATGGGCTTCGACCCTCTTTCTTTTTGAAAATTTTAATGCTGCATTTAGTTCTTCACCTACCTCCTCTGCTCCTCTGGAGCTATAAATTCATGAATAAACTCATTGTAAAGGTTTTTGATAAGTTATCAGAGAAATGTAAGTAGTTTCTTTTGAGACACAGTCTCTATGTAAAGTTGTAAGATAGACTGAGGAATATGATTTCAGATTGAGTATTCAGCTATTGGCAATGTTGTACTTGACTAGTATTGTTGTTTAATATGAAAAGCACATTTCTTTGGATCCTGATCTAGAGCAGCGGTGATGTTTTCCTATCTCTGTGTTTTAATTCATTTCACTTTCGTTTATATAGGCTTGCATCAGAATATTGGCATAGGATTTACCCTTGTTAGGCACCCTATGCTTCTGCTCTCCTTGCCATTGATGTTTCTCTTCTGAATGTATTATCTAAGAATTTATTTTAGATAATTTAACCAGTGTAGTGGATGTTATTTCCTGCTCTCTGATGTATGAATTAAATGTATATGTTCTTAGATGTTTCTTGTTAAGGATTTAGTTGGAAGATTTTGGAACATTAGGGATTAGAGTTAGCCCTGTCCACTAGGATACTTGTGCGACCATCTGGTCTTTAACTTTGTGCTCTGAATCCGTGTTATATCCTCCTCTCCAACTTTCCATATCTCGCATTCGTCTTTAAGATCCTATTATTTAGATGACTAGCCCATTTGAAAGCTTGCATATTGGATAGTAAGCAAATCATTTCCTCACTCCATTGCCCAATGGTTTTGAATATTTCCTGGAACATTTCACCTCTGCCTTGCCCCTCTTTTCTCATCCTTGTCTTACATTGAACTCTTCTTTCCTGATATCCAGCAACCAAAAAAACAATCAAATCAAACAAACCTTGTGCCTATAACTAGCCTAACATCATAACATTTGAGCCTCAAAGACATAGACACCTTTGATATAACATAGAGAGATCCCTCTCTGGACCCAGGAGGGCTAGATCCTGAGGTCTAAAAGTGGTTTGATGTTGTCTCATCTTTGGGTATTTCCAACCTTGCCAAAACATGGGAACCCCAACATAATGGTGACTCCACTGGGGAATTTATGAGTTTTCCTCACCATACTATATCATAAGCCTTAGAAACCTACAATCTCTTGTTAGGTTGGTATTTAAAACATTCCTATTCTCACATCAACCTCTACACCATTTGTTTTGTTTTCCCATACTCTTGGATAGAGTCTAGAAAGGGCCAGGTAGCTTCTAGATCTCACACTCTTTTAGAGGTGACATATCTGGTAAATTCCCTCCCAGTCAATCTCTTGTTAGAGTTTTTTGTGTTTTGAGATATCCCTGAAAGGGGACATCTCATAAGCACTGTGGTGGACAGTGTACCCTCCAAAAACATCCTAAACCTTCCACTTGGCGACTCCATAGTTCCTAAGCGATTTAAAGACTCCACTGGTGATTAGTAGGCCTGCTGATTGTCTTGGTTTCACATAATACTCCACTGGAAGACCAGCCTCCATCACAACATCAACCACAATAGTAGTAACAAGTAGGGTTAAGCTACTTGGTCAAAAAACAACATTCTGGCTTCTAGAACCATTCATACAACAGCTTACCCTAACCCAGACCCACCTAAAATAGTTGACAACCCTGAGGGCATCCTCAAAAATCCACCTACACCTAGAGGATAAACTATTTCCAGTCACATCTATAGAGCTAACTCTGCACTGGAAGATCTTACAGCTCTATCACACTTTCACCTTGACCTAGACTTACCTAATAGATTACCTAGAACTAGGTCATTCAGTATCTTAGACCAGCTAGACCCTGAGCTTCCTGGTTCACCACCCTAAAGTAGTAGACACCCTGGGAATAGACATACCCCTCCTTCTACACCTCCTGATATGCATCTCATACAAAACTTGGGGCTCAGTCATCCTAGATCTACTCATCAGTCTTCTGCTGGTCATAACATCCCTGTCTTACACATACCAGCTATCCAAGTCAATCCTTTACCTCATCAAAACATCATCATGGTAGCCTGGTATGCACCTCTGGTTTTACCCCAACCTCTAGTACCCTCACCAAATGATTATCAGTCAAAGATCCCACACTTCACTGCAAAAGAGTCCATCACAGCCCAGCGACATGTAGATAAGATGGAAGATTCTTTTGACTACATGGAAATATATGATGACACAGTCAAAATGAGAATATTTGCCCAGAGCTTAGGGGATGATGTGAAGAAAAGGTTTAAGGGCCTACCTCCAGGTAGCATCAATGATCTTCCAGCTTTATATCAGAATTTCATAAACAAATGGGAGACTAAGGCTAACCCTCACCAACTCTTAGCAGAATACATGAGCCTTAAAAGAAACATAGGAGAGAGTGTCCATGATTACAAAACAAGATTTAACAACATTTACAATGCCCTCCCTCCACATATGAAACCTCCACAAGGTATGGCTCTGGAAAAATACCCCGAAGGATTTGATGCTGACATGGCCTATGAGCTTAGGGATAAAGAGTACAACACATTGGAGGACATGCAGAAAGGAGCAGTGAACATAGAGGCAAATCTGATTGAGAAAAGAGCTAGACTGGGATCTGACAAGAGGGTAACATACAAAGATGACAATGTAGCTTCCTCATCTGACCAAAATTATGATAAATTATCTAAAAATGTGGAAAAGTTACAGAAAATGATGGAAAAAATGGTTTTCACAGTCAGTAACCAAAACCAGAACCAAAACGTTAGAAGAAACAATAACACTCCCAACAGAAAAAGAGAATCATATCAGCAAATTATTCCCCCTTTTCAAGAAAACTTTCTTGATGAAGATGAAGGAATCATAGAAGAGTCTGAAGGGAATACAATAAACATGTTTGAAGTAGAGAACTCGATCCATAACTGTTCCACGAAGAAGATCGGCCTTCTCCCTCATGTTGGGATGAAGAATGGTTTGAAACTGAGGATTACAGGTTAGGGTTTGAAAATGCCATGATGCAGGTCAGAGAACAATATAAACTTAGAAGCAAAAAGAGTCAAGAAACTGCCAAACCAAAATCTTTTGAGTTCACCATCAAGAAGAGACCTGAGAAAACTTCTAAAGCAACTCCTGAAAGTGACAAATCAGCAGCTAAGAGTTCTGGAAAGAACAAAGGAAGGGACAACCAAAACACTGATACACAAGGAAAACTAGCTAGCAGCACTAGCACTACAGTTAGTGCTCCTGATAAAATAGTCTCAAACACTGTACATAACGAAAATCAACACACTGATTCAGCCACTAAAGCAGTGGCTAACAAAACAGAGTTGAACATTCCAAAGAGTCAGTCCACTTTCAATCTAGAGAGTGAGATCGCAAAAATTAAAATCTTTGTCCCACTCTCTGAGCTGGCCACTTAGGATGTATATAAAGGCCAAATTTTGAAAGCATTAAATTTAGGTGAGAATATTGACACTGTAGTGCCCCCTTTTTATATCAGTCTTAATGTCCATGATAAGATTCTCCACAATGCAATGCATGATTCTAGGGCGTCACACAACCTGATGCCTAAAGTAGTGATGGAAAGATTAGGCCTAGAGATAACCCATCCCTATAAGGACCTATATTCATTTGACTCTAGTAGAGTAAAGTGCCTTGGCCTGATCAAATATTTGTGTGTGAGCCTTACTCAGATTCCTGCTAAGTGTATGGTCATGGATGTTGTTGTGGCCGATGTGCCACCCAAGTATGGCATGTTATTATCAAGGTCATGGGGAGCCAAGCTGCAAGGAAAAATGCAGATGGATGGGGCTTATGCCACTATCCCAATCTTTTGCCAACTTAGAATACTGTACAGGGAAGCGCAAATGAAATTCCTGGTTAGTAGCCCTGAAAAGCCTGAAAAATATCCTCTATACTCTGTACATACAGACCTAGATTCCTTTATCTTCTGCAATGATGAATCTTTGAGGGAACCAGAATCTGAAAACGTAGATACAATCGAAGGTACACATGATGAAACAGAGCCAATGGATTTTAACATAATGGCTACCCTAGACTCGAAAAATGAAGACGTAAAGAACCTTGAACAATGCGCTGAAACAACAACGCTAAGTGAACCAGAAGCAGAATGAAATCAGCTAACTAGTCACCTCTCTGACTTCCACCTCCATAATGAAAAAATAAACAACCCATAGCCTAGTGCAGACCCTATAATGAAACATAATGGCGAACCCAGCTGTAGGGAAAGGAATGATAATAAAAACGAGTTTGGACCCTTGTGGGAAATGAATTTTGATGGGTCCTGCACGAGAAGAACTGCTGGGGCAGGAGTGTGGATACATAACATAGAGGGTTATTACACAGAGAGCCATGCCTGCAACCTACACTTCAAATGTACAAACAATGTTGCAGAATATGAGGCCCTTATCCTAGGCTTGAACCTGTTGAGAAAACTAGGAGCCCATAGGATAACTGTGCATGGGGACTCTGAGCTGATTATTAAACACGTGAATGGTGAATACACAGCGAAACATCCTAGATTGAGAGCTTACAGGAATGACACTATGGATTTACTGAAAAAAATTGTTGAATACGAACTAGTGTTTGTTCCTAGGAGTCAAAATGTCATTGCAAACGGGTTAGCTTGCCTAGCTAGTTCATACCCTAAGACTCCAATCGACCAACGAATTATCATACAGACAAATTCAGACCTGCAGTGCCAGATAATGAAAAATATTGGCAGGTATTTGAAGGTGATAAAAAGATTGAGGATTACCTGATAGGCATTAAGGGACTCTGAGCTGATTATTAAACAGGTGAATGGTGAATACACAGCGAAACATCCTAGATTGAGAGCTTACAGGAATGACACTATGGGTTTACTGAAAACATTTGTTGAATACGAACTAGTGTTTGTTCCTAGGAGTCAAAATGTCATTGCAAACAGATTAGCTTGCCTAGCTAGTTCATACCCTAAGACTCCAATCGACCAACGAATTATCATACAGACCAAATTCAGACCTGCACTGTCGGATAATGAAAAATACTGGCAGGTCTTTGAAGGTGATAAACAGATTGAGGATTGTCCTGCCTAGAGTAATAGGGTGACTTTGAGAAGACCAACCAAGGAATAGTGAAAATAGGTTTATAAGGATAATGAAGGCAGTGAGATTTCTGAAAACACATAATGTTTCAATAAAATTTGTTTTCACAAGGCTTCCATCAATCTATAGTCATCAAAAGATAGTGAAAAATAATGATGACTAACATGGAAGATAGAACGTATGGAGGAGTAAGAAAAGAGATGAATTCTTTTCCAACAACATGAATGATCTCTCCTTTGATGACTATGATGAGACCTTGTACATTAGAGAAACAAGGAGCTTTGGATGTTGTAGAACTTGATAGGGTGATTTATGACCTCATACTAGTAGGTTAAAATTCTCAGGACAAGGGTGGAACTTGATTATCTTTGTGATGGATGGATCATTCTTAGCCACATGGAGAATTGGCTAGGTGCCTGGCATGACTCATGGAATTCCTTGGAGATAGGGCACAATGTTTGGGTAGACTTCTTCATGGCTTACAACCAAGAAGGAACTCTTGGTGGACCTTTAGTGGGGGAGAAGCCTTGAAGGAAGTACTCATGATGATTTGTGGTAGAAGTGATCGAGGGAAATTTACCTATATGATGATGACGAGAGTTGAGTTGAGTCCACTTGTGATGGACACATGGATAACCAAAATAATGGACTACATGGAGACCTTCATTGGTGGATTGATGGTATGTTTTTTACTTTTTATCAACAAGACATTAGTTGGATGAGCAGCCTATGAGCATTCATATGACTTACAGGGTAGGAGAACTTGTGATGGAACTCATGGCCAATACAAGTATGTTTTCCAATGCTTTGGGTATGATGATGCATGGGATTTCATGATGAGTTTCATTCAATGGAGTCTTCATATTATGGTGATCTTGCAGTATCTGGTTCATTAAGGAGCTGAGATCAAGATTGGTCTTGATTTTGATGCATTATGGGATGCATACCTTTGAGCACATTTATGGGGTGTGTTTGTGAGGAGTCACTTAATGGAGATGACCAATAAGAAACTTTGGAGCTTGATGGAGATGCAACGATGGAGATGCCTTGGTGAGGTACACTTGGGCATGGGTTGATTCTTACTGACTTATCCACCCACCTTGATAGACTTGGTGGAGTGCATTTTCACATGGATAATGAGGAGGAAAGGGTGAATATTCACCTTTAATAGATTTATGGATGCATATTGCAGATGGGATGAACATAGCTTCATGGACCTCAATATGGCACATTGTTGAGAGGACATTCTTGACTGATTTGAGGAGGAAATTTCACACATGGATGATTCTTGATAGTTTTGACTGTCTTCGAATGGCACATGGATATTAGCATCATGGGTAGCACATTTCATATAGAGATGGCTTGCTTGATGGACAATATGTTGCGGATGAGATGGATAATACTTCATGGACTTGGACATGGATCACTTTACACTTAGATGGGATGGATTTTTTATTTCGTTTATGATGTGACAAGATGCAAGAGGAACAACTAATGCATGCTATGAGGATTTCCATTCTCACGATGAGAAAGTACTATTAGACTAGCCATATAACTAGTTCAAGTTGTGGGGTCCAGAAGTGTGCAGAGTAATATTGGATACATAGCAGCTTATGTTATGTTGAGTTGGTTGGAGTGCTTGATGCATAGATTCACATGATATTGACAATATATGATGGATCAACACGATATATGTTGCAACAGCATGTAGCTTACGCTAGAGAGATTGACTTCCAATGATAGAGTAGCAGGTGGATATTGCGACGGATGTGTTGATGATCATGGATTGAGGAGATATTTCCCAAGGATGTTGTGATGATATGTTGTGACAATGATGATAGCACTATCTATCACAATAATATTATTTTAAGTGGGGGAGTATGTAATTCCCACAATATGGAGTTGCGATGAGCAAGTGCGAAGGGCACGCCTTGTCACGTCAAGCACTTGACTTGGAAATCATGTGACGAACGAAGGTTGGAGGGCGAAAAAACTACTACGCTTAGTTAGACGGACGCATCGATGGACAATATGTTTGGCGAGATTATGACATTCACTTGGTGATCGTGCGACGTTTACTATGATGGGAAAGTAATATGTGCAAATGTCTAAGTATTAGCGTGGACACTTTATAGGCTAGCTATGGTGGTGGGTCGATGTAATGGATTATTGTCACACCATAATCACAGAGCTTGATGGAAACATGTGTGGGTCAGCTTCATGTTGGCCAAGCCCCCAATCATGGGAGAAACGCATGGGAAAAGCGTATATATGGGAGAGGTGTGTGATGGAAAGGACACATAGAACAAGGCATCAAAAACTTTTTGATCCACCTTGGCAAGCAAAGGCATTGCAGCTCGAGCAAGGGTCGAAGGTGAAAGATGAATCCGTCGTAAGGAGATGTGGAGACCGGGTCGAGTCAAGTTGAACGCGTTTAGACATTCACCCACACTATGGGAAGACACAGGTCACTCCACAGAGCTGAGTCAGGTCTTCTCCGCAGGGCGTGTGTAGAAATTCATTCAGAGGTGAGTGTTTCAAGCAGAGTCGAGTTTTTGCAGCACGTTTAGTGCAGACATGCAGAACGAGTGTTTTTGAGTGAAAAAAGCATGCAGGGAGGTCGAGTCGGGTCGGACACAACCCAAACGCATTCAGAGAACAGTGTACAGATCTGAGGGTGTCATGACCCCGGTGACCTGCGTTCAGAAACACATTCAGGGTGCCGAGGGCGTCTATGACCCCAGTGACACTCTTGAACGTAATTTTCGGGAAGACTTAAAAAACATGTTTTAAAGGGATTTTTGGGATCCTCATTGGATTTTTGGGTTGTTGGGAAGTTGTAAGGCTAGGACAAAGCACAAGCACACTTTGGCAAGAGGTGTAAGTGTTTACACAGGCTTGGCATGTATAATTATTCATAATTGTACATTATTATTGAAGCATAATATCGGGCCCCTCCCTTATATGTATGGGTGTATATGTGGATTGATATTGGTTTTTAATGTTGTTTTTATATCCACTAGATAATTGAAATAACATTGGAAGATTAATAACTTAAAGTGTTGAAGATAGGCATATTATACTTACAGAGTATTACGAAAAGAAAAGTAAGGTAGTGTCGCACCCGCTATACTACTTGGTTGAAAGACTACTACGAGTGTAGGGTCGTGATATTTGGTGATAATTGGTACCATGAGGCGTAATACTTGAGAAGGTTTTTATTTTCTTTTGCGAATGGGGTAGCAAGCTAAGTGAGCTTGATTGTGGAGAAAACTCCACAATTAAGTGCGCTTGAGCTAGAGATGATCTAGGATGGGTGACCTCTCAGGAAGTCCTCGTTACTGGGTGCAAGCCCCAAAAGTGATGATTGATGCTATGTGATCATTTCATTAGTTTTAATTCCAATTCTTCATCCCTGTTAGCATCACTCGATGCAATGAGTGCTAAGTGGACTATTCAAAAATCATGAGGAATTAGTCAGTTACGAGTACCTCTCATGGAAATGGTCATACAAGAATGACTTACTCAACGGAGTTAAATCCCAAAAAAAAAAATTGATATCTAATATAATGCACTGTGAAAACCCCTCAACTTAAATGTATAATTTTTACAAATTTTAAGTAATAATAAATTAAAGATGTAAAGCAATATTTCTTTATTTTTGAAAATTAAATAAAAATAAATAATAAATCAGACAAATATTTTCATAACAAAATTGAAAAAAAATATTATTATGAAAATAAAATTAATTTTAAATTAAAAAATAACATCAACAAAAATTAATAAAAGAAACCTGCAATAATGTTAGGGAAAATTTTTAAAATTGGTCAAAGAAATATACCAATAGGAAAAGAAAAGCAAAAACTAAAGCATTTAGAAAAGAAAAATAAAAACTAAAGAAAAAGATAAAAATAAAAATAAATAAAAAATACATAAATATTTAAAAAAGAAAAATACATAAACATTTAAAAAACGGTTTAGAAATATCTTTAAAATAATTTAGTATAACATATTTATATATGTAAACAATAATTTGTTGCTAAAATGTAATGTTATTCCTCTACTCAAATTTTAGCGTGGAAAAATCTCATAATAATTTAAAGATGGGTTTAAGATAAATTAATAATGTGAATGGACTTTAAAAATTGGAATATGGCTACAATAATTTAAACATGAATTTAGGGACTTTTTCAAAATGGTATAGGATTGTTTTATTTTTATTTTTTTTTTAGTATTATGTTGATATGTGTATTTATTTTGGAACAAGGTTTTTTAGTTATTAATAATTATTAAGTGGATGGTAGAGATTTAATTTCTTAAAATATTTTAGAATATTTTATTAGTATACACAAAATAAAATTTGAAATTTATTTTCAAAGTAGTTATGTTTTTTTTCTCTTTTAATTCAACTCATTAATTTAGAACACATTGATATGGACAAGTGTCACATAAAAAGAGTTACGGTTTTTTGGGCATGTGGTATTAATAAGCCATGTAACAAAGGCTATTTATAGATTAAGAATCTCATCATAAAATGGAGGTAAATCTTTATAGTTAATAATTTTGTTACATCTTTTTAAAAAATTATATAGCTTTAACTGATATGTTTATTCTTTTTTATTAATAATAATAAAATAATTGTGTCAAGGGGCACTCAATGGCTTGGTATAGGGGAGATGTGTAACCATTAAACATTATATGTTAGATGTAAACATTTTTCAATATAGGAGAGATGTGTAAGCATTAGATGTTAAATGTAAACATTTTTTAAAGGTCGTCTCTATTAATGATTAGCCTATATAAGTGAATGGTTGAGTTGTATTGATTAATCGAAATAGCAATATCTGCAGCCACGAATAAATGGAGAATGGGGTTGGTGTTTGAAAGGTTTCTAGGCAAGTGAATTGCAACTCACTTGGTATCTTTGGCAAATATTTGGTACGTTATATGTTTGTATTTCAACTATTTTGAGGCATCACGTATATTTTGGCCTTTTATCTATGAAGTCTTTTTTTCCACGTGAATTGTGGATATTTTTAGTTGATATGTTAAAAAAAATTATTTTCAAGTTTTTTCATATAGCTCGTGCACATTCAGACTCGTAGCCCTAGAGAATCAGATGCAGAGAGAAGGTGTAAAATTTTGAAATAATTTATCACATTTTGTTTTCCTCGAGTCAGAGTTCTCATTGCATCATATCTATAGCTAGAGGGGTGATAGTGGTCCATATCTCAAACCCTGATACTATGGTCAAAACGAGCACATCATATTTTTGTGTTGTTGTTCATTCATTGCAGTAGAACATGAGCACCATAATTTTTTGTTGTTGTGAATTGATCTGATGGAACGTGGTCCTACAGTTCTAAAATATATGTAGTTGGAGAGGTGAGAGTGACCCATATCTCAAACCCTACTATTGTGGTAAAAACAAGAGCATCAAAATTTTGTGTTGTTGTGAATTGATCCCATGGAGAATGGTCCTACATTTCTAAAAGATCTGCAGTTAGAGGGGTGAGAGTGACCAATATCTCAAACCCTACTATTGTGGCCAAAATAAGTTCATCGTTGTAATCTAGCTAAAAGTATGCATTGTTACCAGTAGACAGACTTGAGTAAACATACAGAAATCATGTAAGAAAGACAAGACATCGTAATGGGGATATGGCCAAGTTGCATATATGTATTCTTTATTGTATGTGGAATCATTGCTTACATTGTTATACGGACATGTATATATAGAATGATAAGATAGTTACAAGAGTCTAACTATCAGATTAATCATATTTTCTAAATTTTCATTAGCTATATTTCGGTCATAATACAACCTGTTACATTGAGGCTAGTCGGTTGGGCTGGCTAGCCCTTTTCCCATTCGACTAGTCGGTCAACCCGACTAGTTCCTTCAACATCTCCCCCACTCTCAAAGCCTTCTTCGTCTCGATGAAGGGGAGAGTTGGAAAAAAAAAACGAGACAAAATTATAAAAGAGACTTTTTACACTAATGGTTCTGAATTACAAGTAATGCAATGAAAAAATATCAAGTTCAGAAAAATAGTGGATCAGGCCCGGTGCTTCCATTGTTGTGGTCAGCATCTCTGAGGCTGTTTTGGATGACTAGTTCATTTCTTGATCGACCTCTTCTTCGTGATATTTTTGTTCTGAGACAGTAGCAAACTTTGAAACATTGTATGCATATAATTGATGGGTAGGTCATTACAGATGTGGAGATGTGGAACATGCTCGCGGTGGTGGAGGTTTTCCAGGAAAAGCGGATTGATGGATCACTAGAGCCAAAATCTACAAATTTTCATTGAATATTGACCATTCTCAAACTGCTACTCGAGCTTTTACACTCGAATCTATGAGGTCAGACAAGTATTGCACATTGTCTTCTGCTACTATAGGATCTTCTATCCTCTTATTAAGAGATTTTTTTTTCTCGATACTCTCCAACTGTTGTAGAATTTGTTGTAGGAACTCAGAGGCATTTGAAGCTTCACTTTTTTATTTATTTCCTTCACACAACCACTGATGATGTAGCTTCAAAAGATGTGCATAATTTTCCTTCTCTTGTTCTAGTTGAGTGTTTATTGTCTATTGAGATCTGGAATCTAAGGTTTTTATGGTTAAGACGTCTCTTACAAGCATTTATTTGGCCCATATCTTCGAGTGAATAACATCCAAATAGGAAGGCCAATTATTCATAATAGTGGTGATAGCAGCTCCTTTATCAAGTGTATCTTCCAATGTTTGTTTTTCTACTAAAAATTCATCATGGACCTTATGTCAATCTTGTGTAAATATCATATTAGTAACAAGTGTATGTCAGGAATGCAGGTCCAATGCTTGTGCATTAAGTTGGGCATTCTTGTTGATCAATTTCTCTACCAACTATTGAACAACAATGAGATGATAATCACTCTTGGATGGAGTGGGAATATTTAATTTTTGGTTGCCTGGCTCTAACATTTCAGCCAAGTCTCCCTTTCTCAGTCTTGTAATCATTTAAGCTTATTAGTATATTTCTTTATTTTTTGGATTTGTTTCTTAGAAACTTACAGATTGTTCAATAACTTGAAAAAAAAATTCTATCACTAGCAAGCTTACTCTCAACATATTTAGTAGTGATATCAACGAGCTTCTTCTTGTCCTTGGTTGTTGAAGTGGTTGTTGTACTCAAATCTACATTTACTGGAATAGTCAAGACAAAGTTGATACTTGGATTATGTTAGGTCCCTATATTACTAGTTTAGTCCCTTATTGTTATTAGTGTAGCCCCCTTATTGTTATTGTTGTACCCCTGTAACCCCAATATTGTTATTATTGTGCCCTTACATTATTATTGTTAGGTCGGCTAGGATTATATTGTGGCCCCATGGACTCCTATATATAGAAGGAGGTTTTGGTCATTTGTAGCATCCAAGAATTTTTCATTTATTTAATACATTGGAGGTTGCCCCCTCGAAGTGGCTGAGTTCTAAGGTGTTGATCTCTCTTCTCTTCTATTTTGTGGAGTTGGTTTCATAAAATTTGGTATCAAAGATTTGGATTGTAGGGTTTCGCTCCTCCAAATATGTCATCATGGAATTTTCGCTATAATTTTTTTTATGCAAAGGTTCAAAAGCTGTAATTTTTTGAGCGTGAAGCCAAAATCCTGAGGAACTTCATGGAAAATCTTCAGATCTTGGTTCGAAATATTTTTGGAGATATGATCTATGGAATTTAGGGCTTTTTGCAGGCTCCTGAATTTAACCTAAACAGTTCATTGTGGAATTTTCACAATAAAAAATTTTCTACGAGGTTTCAGAAGCTGAAATTTTTACAAAGTGAAGCTGAAAACCTAAGGAACGTCGTGGAAATATTTCAAATCTTTATTCTCAAATTTTTTGGATATATGATATGTGTACGTTAGTGTTGTTTCAGGCTTCCAAATTTCATCTCAAAGAGGTGACTGTGGGAAAATTTTCATAACTCTCTCTCTCTGAGCATCGGATTGGAATTCTGTAAAAGTGGCCGTAAGTACACGGATTGAAGTTTCCTTTGCATCAATTTCAGAGCTGAAGGAGGAAACACTAACATGTGGAATTTCGTACAAGTTCTCTCTGTTGAACCAGTCCATAATTAGGTCATTGTGGGAAATTGGGTATAACTTTTCTTTGAAGAATCCAAATCAGGTCAGACCTCTAGCATTTGAAAGAAGCTTCAGAGGGCTACTACAAGGCCAAATTTTAGATATTGAAGATCTGAAATCACAGAGATAATTCAGTTTCAATCTTGAGCTCCTCAAAAGTAAGAAAAAGGTGTGTATTTTTTTCGAATTTCATAAGTGTTGTGTGAAAAATCAGTTTGAATTGATTCCAAGGGCATATTGTAGCATAGATATCAGTATTGGGTTCTAAAATGCCACCTAAAATAATTCAACACACATTAAGCCTTCAGAAGTCTCTACTATGACTCATGAATATGAAGAAATGTGAAATGACATATCAAAATTACAAGAGCAAGTGCACCAAATTTCGCTCTCGCAAAGAGAAACAAAAAATAAGCTGGATGGAATGGAAGCTGGTATGGAAGCTAAGATGGATGGCATGGAAGCTAAGATGGATGACATGGAAGATAATATCTATGGAAAAATTAAAGACAACATGGAAAACATGAAGAATGATCTAAAAGCATACATAGAAGGTTTGAAAAAGTTGATACAAGAAATGTTTCCTAATGGCAAAAAGATAGTAGAGGAAACTCATGATGAGAACAAAATAAATTTTAATCACAATTTCATAAACTCTAATGTTGGATGGAAGAACCACCATATTCCAAAGATGGATATGAGGAAGTTTGATGGCAAGGATCCCGTAACATGGATATTACAGATGGAGCAATATTTTGATCTCAAGAATGTGTAAAACACACAAAAGGTACGCATTGCAACTTTACATTTAGAACAAAATACATTTGAATGGTATCGATGGCTTTGCTCCCGTAAAAAAATTGTCACTTGGTCAATTTTTACGAAGGAAATGATAGCACATTATGAGGATGCAAAAAGCAACACCTTCTTTAGCCAATTGATAAATCTCAAACAAAAGGGTTTAGTGGTGGAGCACATTGAGGAATTCCAAAATTTGAATATAAGGGTAACTGATATTCCAGAGGAAAACAGGATTGATGTCTTCATAGGGACTTTAAAGGATAACATACAACATGAAGTTCGCGTTTGGGAACCTAATTCATTGGAAAAGGCATTCAAGTTGGCAAGAAAAACTAAATGTAAAGTTATGGCGACAAGGAAGCCTACCACTCACATATATAAAGATGGAAGTGTTGCTACTCCTAGACTTCCACAACCTACAAGGTTGACACCAGAACAATTGGAAGAAAAAAGAGCAAAAGGGCTCTGCTACAGTTGTGATAGAAAATACACTAAAGGTCATAAGTGTGCTAAGAAGAAATTATTTTACATAAATTGTGAAGAGGAATAATAAAATGAAAAATAATCTTCAAAATAAGAGGATATACACCAGGAACCAACCCTAGAAGAGGAATAAATGAGTCCGACCATATTGCGTAATGCATTGGCAGGAATTACCACTCCTCAAACTCTGAAGGTAGAAGGACATATCAAGAAGAAAAAGATAATAGTGTTGATTGATTCGGGTACTACCCATAATTTTATTCATTGTAAGGTAGCCAAGGAATTGAATTGTCTCCTATACCCAGAACTAGAATTTCAAGTGGTGGTTGCAAATGGAGGAACTATAAATTGCTCTAGAAAATGCCATAATATCAAGCTAACCATGGGGTAATATGTATTTAATAGTCCAATGCTTTCCATTCCAATGGGAAGCGTTGATGTTGTACTAGGACTACAATGGTTACAATCTTTGGGGATGGTAGCTTTTAATTTTCAAGAACTTTTCTTGAATTTTTTTCAGAAGGAAAGGAAGTCGAATTACGGGGTATCGCAAGGAAGCTGGGAAAGATAATAATCTCTAATGTCATGACAAAGCTTCTGAATAAATAACAACGAGGTGTAGTTTCACAATTATGCTCACTAGAAGTTCCAACATCAAAATCATATATTTCTGCAGATCTCCAAAAAGTCTTGGACAATCATTCCAAGGTGTTTGAAACTCCCAAAGGACTCCCACCATTCGTGATCATGATCATGCTATCCATTTGATTCCAGGAAGTGTTCCTCCAAACATCAAGCCTTATAGATATCCTTATGTCGAAAAGAGTGAAAGTGAACGTATGATTGCAGAAATGTTAGAGGCTGGTATAATTCAACCTAGTCAAAGTTTTTCCTCTGCTCCAATAGTATTGGTGCACAAGAAGGATGGATCATAGCGCATGTATCCGGATTATAGGGAGATCAATAAGCTCACTATTAAAGATAAATTTCCCATTCCTGTGATTGATGAATTATTGGATGAATTACATGGAGCAATTTATTTTACCAAGTTGTATCTTTGTTCAGGATATCATCAAATTAGAATGAAGACTGAAGGTATTCCGAAAATAGCATTTCGAACTCATAAGGGTCATTATGAATTTTTGGTCATGCCTTTTGGCCTTACCAATGCAGCTTCTACATTTCAAGGATTGATGAATTCCATTTTCAAACCCTTCCTTAGAAAATTTGTGCTAGGATTTTTGATGATATACTAATCTACAGCAGGTCTTGGAAGGATCATGTTCAACATGTTGACAGGGTGCTCAAACTATTGCAGGAAAAACAATTATATGAAAAAGCATCCAAATGTTTCTTTGGAGTATAAGAGGTGGAATATATGGGTCATATTGTATCTCACGAGGCTGTTAAGGTAGACCCTAGCAAAATTAAATCCATTAAGGAAGGGAAAGGCCCCACAACCATAAAGCAATTGCATGGATTTCTCGGGTTAACAGGGTATTATCGCAAGTTTGTTAATAATTATGGGAGAATAGCAGCACCTCTAACAACATTATTGAAGAAATATGCATTTTCATGTACTCCTGAAGCAACTAAGGCCTTTTAACATCTTAAAGAGACAATGTGCCTAGCACCGGTCTTAACTATACCAAATTTCACAAAAACCTTTATTGTGGAATTTTATGCCTCACGAAATGGAATTGGTGTTGTTTTAATGCAAGAAGGAAGACCCATTCCTTTTGAAAGTCGTCCAATCAAAGGAAAGTATTTACAGAAATCTATTTATGAGAAGGAAATGTTAGCAATACTACATGCACTAAAGAAATGACAACCTTACCTTATGGGAAGACACTTTAAGGTAAAAATTGATCATGATAGTCTTAAACACTTTTTGGAACAAATACTATCTTCATAAGAGCAGCAAAAATGGGTCACAAAGATGTTGGGTTATGACTTTGAAATAATCTACAAA